>JADGKB010000012.1:0-225486 GCA_027604185.1 Boothiomyces macroporosus
CCTCAAACCAATTACCAATGCTCAGCTTGGTAATTTCAAAAATTGCTGTTAAAAAGTGCTTGTTTCTTTTGCCTACACTTGGAGTTGAGACAGTTGTCTTTGTCATCCAGCGAGCTGCTGTGGGCATGAATCCCTTTTAGTGAAGTGATTTTGTAGTCTTGAACCATGAATAATAGTGCAGCATAATCTTAACACTTGTTATAAACTCAATTCAGTTTGTTAGCACACTCCTCAATCGCATTCTTTATTTTCAGTGCTAGTTTCTGCCCATTTGTTTGTTGTCCAGAAGCAGACAGTTGGCACTCCAATTAATGGTAGTCATGTGCTAAAAGTAAATGCTGCAGCACCATCTTATCAATCAAGATCCAGTACTAATTAGATTATGCTGATCAACAGTAAATTTTGATGGTAGTAAACAATAGTCAATCGCATATATCATCTTTGGTGCTACAGATAAAATACTTTTTGGATCTGGTTGCTCTCTCTATTTGCACCTTGCACACAGTTTATCATATCAGATCCGTAAGTGACTAGCTTGCTATTCGATAACATTTTTCAACCTAAAAAGTTTCAAAAAAATTTAGCTTTCCAAGCCGCGCAATTTGATTGGTCCATAATTTTTTTTTTGTTAAAGTGTATTTTTGGACAGAGAAACTTATCTTTTAATGTCCAATAGATATCAACCATATAGTAATTCTGGCAGAAACAATTCCTATGGATCCAGAGGCTCCTACGGGAGAGGAAGAGGTAACGGCCGCGGTGGATTTGGTGGTGGTAACCGCCAATTCAATGATGTCCAGCATGTTTATGAAGAAAATCCAGTCTGGAACTCTGAAAACTGTCCTCCATTTGAAAAAAAGTTTTATGTTGAACACGAAGAAACCGCCAAGTTGACTGAATCTGAAATCGATCAATTCAGACGAGAACACCAAATGACTCTTACTGGCTCCAACATCCCTAGGTAATGTACTTGTCTAACTCTAGACCAATTATGAAGTTTACTCACAGTCAATGGCCTACTGCGATCAGAAACTTGTTTGAAAAGAACGGGTTTGAAAATCCTACACCAATTCAGTCTCAGGGTTGGCCAATGGCCCTGACTGGAAGAAATATGTGTGGTATTGCGCAAACTGGCTCTGGGAAAACTCTTAGTTTCATTCTTCCAGCTATTATCCATATTCTTGGACAGCCGCAATTGCAACGAGGTGATGGTCCAATTGCCCTTGTACTTGCTCCTACTAGAGAACTTGCGGTGCAAATTCAATCAGTTGCTGCTGAATATGGTGCTCCAGTAGATGTTAGAAACTCATGTTTGTATGGTGGTGCTTCAAAAGGTCCTCAAATTGGCGAGTTAAACAGAACTCCTCACATTGTTATTGCTACCCCTGGCCGTTTGTTGGATTTGCTGCAACTAGGAAAAACTACTTTAAAGAGAGTAACTTATTTGGTGCTTGACGAAGCTGACAGAATGTTGGATATGGGTTTCGAGCAAGACTTGAGAAAGATTATGGCTCAAATTCGACCAGACAGGCAATTGCTTTTATGGTCTGCTACCTGGCCTAAAAGTGTACAAAGATTAGCAAGAGATTTCTTGTCTGATGACCACATCAAAGTACAAATCGGATCACAAAAGCTACAAGCAAACAAGAATATCAATCAACATGTAAGAGTTATCAGTGAATCTGAAAAGGAAGATGCTCTTTGCAAATTGCTCGTTGATATTTGGAACAAGATTCCAGGTCCTGATGATTCCAAGAAGATGGAGCGTACTATTATTTTCACAAACAAAAAGTATCAATGTGAAAACATCAATAACAGATTATGGAATGAAAACTGGTCCTCTGTTACTATTCATGGAGATAAAACCCAGCAAGGTACTTTTTCGTTTTAATTTTAGAAAGAGACAGAGCACTAGCAGATTTCAAGTCTGGCTATTCACCAATTTTAATTGCTACTGATGTCGCAGCAAGAGGATTGGATGTCAAAGAACTCTTACATGTAGTCAACTTTGATTTCCCAAATAACATTGAAGATTTCGTTCATAGAATTGGAAGAACAGCGAGAGGAAAGTCATCAGAAGGAAATTCCTACACCTTTTTCACCACCATGAAGCAAGATAGAGCTAATGCCCAAGCTTTGGTTGATTTGATGCAAGATGCCGGTCAAGAAGTGCCTCAAGAGTTACAAGACTTGGCATATCAAGCGAATGCTGGTAGAAATGCCGGCAGAGGTGGAAGTAGATGGGGTGGTCGTGGTGGCCGCGGAGGAAATGGCAGAGGAAGAGGCCGTGGTCGCTGGTAATTTGATTTATAAATTAATTATATTCAATATATTTTGATTCAAGTTTGAATGTAGATCTTGCATGTGATTTTGGTCTCAAAAAATAGAATTCCACCACGATTTCTAGCGATTCTTAATTAGTCCATCCTATTTGTTGACTCAATCCCGAAACGTTGACATTTTGTTCAATGATGCTTTATGATTCATCTTTAGCAAAAGCGCGTGAGAAACATATTACTCATTCTGACAAATTCAAAGTATATAAACAACTCAAAAAAAGAGTTCAATATCGAAATGGACACACACCCACAAGTATTAAGAGATTCAATCAACAAGACCCACTCAGCAGAGGCGCTTGGATCTGTTCCTGTAAATATTCTGCCAAAGGAAGCTCCGCATCTTGATTGCTACCCAGCAATTGTGAAGGAAATTGTGAACCATGGAACTGAACAGGAAAAAGAAGCGTTGCATGCTATGGAAACTCAGAAATAAACTATTGTACATTGATTTGATCAAGTTTTCGGAATTAAAATATACACAAGGTTACAAAAAACTATTTATTCTTCCTTGATCTTTGGTTGAATTTTAGCAACACGCATATCTCCCATTAGCTGGCGGGCGCTTTTGCTGTGATTATTAAGAACACCATAGAACGACTTTGAGGCGTCTTTTCCTAAATAGCTTGTGATGAGTTTGTCACCTCCAGGATGCTCGTTCTTGAATTCAGAGACATCAATGGCAAATCCGTCAATGATGATCAATTCATTAGCCTCGCATTCTTTGTGGAATTCTTCCATAGTCCAAGTTGGGAAGGCAGCTTCATCGCTCCAGATACATTGCTTTCTTAATTTATTGATTTCATCTTGAGCAGTGTTTATCCTTGCTAAATGTTACTGAATAGTTACCTTTAAGTACAACTTGGTCTGGGATAGTGATGAGATTGTAAGTTGCACCAAAGAATGAAAAGAAGGCAATAACCCACTTTGTAGGATCCCAGTCAAGAGCTCTGATTCCGTTTCTGTAGTCTCTTGGGAATTCGTGGTGGTAATTGTGGTGACCTTCACCCATAGTGAACAGAGCCAACACAAGGTTACCTCTTGAAGTGTTTTCGTTAGAGTATTCTTGTTCGCCCCAGCTGTGGGCCAAGGAGTTGATGAACCAGGTAGTGTGCCACAAAATGATTCTAGTAATGTATCCTCCGTAAAGGAAGCCGCCCAAAGCATCGCCCCAAGTGTACCCCAAAGCTGTAGGCAATACGAGACCCAAGACAATTGCCAAAGCAGGGAAATGTTTGTGTTGCCATAGAACAACTTTATCTTCGTTCAAATCAGACTGGTCAATCCATTTCATTCTAGGATATGCCTTCTTTTCAAACATCCATCCCATATGAGAGTACCAAAACCCTCTGGTAGCGTCGTAAGGATCATGTTCTGTATCAGTGTATCTATGTTAACTACAAGGTACCTGTGATGTAAACGATGTCTCAAAGACCACCATTTAATAGACCCTTCAAAGGCAAGAGTGCCCATTAATGCCAAAGCCAATCTAACAGGGAATGCTGCTTTATAAGAATTGTGCGACCATAATCTGTGGTATCCCATAGTAATACCAAGACCGCCAAAGACCCATGTTAAGAATGTGAGCCAAATAGTAGCTGGTTTTGGAGTGTGATAAATCAATGCGTAAATGGAGACCAAGTGAACAAATGTGATGATGATGACGACTTCATACCACACCTTCTTTTGCGGTTTAACTTCCTCTGCAGGTCGCTCTTGAGAAACTTGCTCTGCCAACATTAGAAGAGTTGAAAATTTCTCTTTTAATTTATAGCCTAATGTGCGGACGGAGGTCGGAAAAGTGCAAGATTTTCAAAGGCGAAAAAACGGTAGTTGTTGGTCAAAATGAACTGAAAAGGTGTCCATAGGATCGCATGAATTTGTGGATTGTAGTTTTAGCAGTTTTTTGAACAAAAATAGATTGAGTTGGATACTTTAAAATTTAGCGAATTTTATGCGGGCGGACAGTTTTCCAATATGTGGGATAACAAGTATGAATTGCATGTTGACTCATTTCTATGCTAAAAGCAAGGCGCATGAATAAATATTATGTGTGCAATGCATTGAAATGCCAAGTTTATCTATTGCAGTCCATGAAATATTTCCTTTCTATAGTGACAGATATCAATCTTGAACCAATTTATGGTTACATAGCATAATCTTGTTGCTTTCATCTTGGTAATAGGACTTTTAATCAATTTGAAATTTAACAGTTCAGCTACAAGGCCAAATACGGTAAAATAAGCTACTCTGAGAGTTTCACTTTATCATCAAGGTTGAGCAGCGGCCGAACATCCCAAACTCGCTTTTCTGCGTCCGTGGGAATATTTAAGAGGGAAAAATTGGCAAACTTTTGAAATGTCTGAAAAAAGAAACTTTGATATTATCGTTTGGGGAGCTACAGGATTTACAGGTGAATATGCAACTTATAATAGGAAGACTAGTTGCAGAATATCTCACCGTTCATGCACCAAAGCAAGTGAAGTTTGCTATTGCAGGAAGAAGCAAATCCAAACTCGCCGAAATTGCAAATATGATTAAACCGCTTGACAAGGTGGATAGATTTGCATCTGGCGTTCCTACACTTGTTGCCGATTCTTCAGATCAGAAATCATTGGACGCGCTAGTTGCTCAAGCTAAAGTTATTATTACTACTGTCGGACCATACGCCAAGTACGGTCTTCCATTAGGTTTTTATCTTTTAACATTCAGTCGATGCTTGTGTCAGACATAGAACCCATTACCTGGACTTGACTGGTGAACCTCATTTCGTAAAGAAAGTAATCGACTTGTATCATGATAAAGCAGTTGAAAACAAGACTCTGATTATTAACTCATCCGGATTTGATTCTGTTCCGTCTGATATCGGTACTTTGTTGATTGCCAACCACTTTAAATCCAAAGGCTTGTCTACAAATAATGTGCGATATTCATCATGGGCTGTATCTGGTGGTGTATCTGGAGGCACCTTGGCTTCTGGAACAAACATGATTGACGAGCTATCTTTCAAGCAATTGATGGAGTTGAACTCCAACCCAGACTATCTTACTCCAAAGCAGCCAAACAAGAGCACTTGGACTAGCGCAGGTATGTACTATGACAAGGGTCTCAAAGTATGGCAATTCCCATTCATTATGGAAGTTTGTAATCTGAGAAATGTTCGCAGGTCAAACTATTTGCTTGACTATGGTCCAAATTTCCAATACTGCGAAGGAACTAGAGCTCCAAATGTAATTGTTGCTGCTATAGCTACAGTGGTAATTTATTCTGTTACTGTGCTAATGCTCCTCAAACCATTCAGAAGATTAATCAGCTATTTGGTTCCACCAGGAACTGGACCAAATGAAAAGACTAGAAAGAATGGCCACTTTACTTGCAAGTTGTACGGTGAAGCTACAGATGTAATAACAAGTTAAATATAGAAATCTGGCAAGAACATTGGCGCCTTAGCAGTTGTAAAAGGTGTAGAAGATCCTGGCTATGGTGAAACTTCCAAAATGATTTCAGAAGCTGCTCTAACTCTTGTGTTGGACCAAGAAAAGTTCAATGATCCTTCTGTAGTTGGTCAATTCAAATTACATGCAGGTGGTGTTGTTACCCCGGCATCTGCTATGGGATTAGCTTATGCTATCCGTCTAAGAAATGCAGGAATGACATTTTCAGTCTCTGACGCTTAATCTCATTAATAGGAATCTCATTTTTTAATTTACCCTGTTTTCTATTATTGTCGAATCAATCTACTATCTTATCCTATAATTGTTGAATCGTACTAAACACGTGACTACACAATCTTGAAATCAAGAAAAAAAAAGATTTTGAAAAAAAGTAAAATGTCTGCAACAACAAATATTTACCTTTTTCGAAATATGATTACTCACAAAGTCCTAGTCAGTCCCAAGTTCAACATGCAGAATTCCATTTTAAAGCAAATCGGAGAACACCGTAATCAATTGAAAGTCAGACCAGATCACTGGGTGCCATTCGCAGTTGTTTCCGGGATAAAAAGAGTCCAAACGGTTACCAATATCATCGACAAGTGCACCAAGTTGATCCCCAGACCGCTTGGATATTATCGCTTGCCTCTTGCAACACCAAATGACAAGCATCCGCAGTTCCCAGGCTGGAAGATTCCAGATGCTGTGATAGACACTACCAATAAGCTATCAACTGCATTGAATAGTGAAAAAGTGTTGGAAAAAGAAGAATTGGGGCCAGAAGACACGATTACGATTCACTGGGAAAGAGACGAATATCAATACATTACTACTAATTGGCCATCATTCATTCAACACGAAAAACTTGAATTGATTAGAAATAGATATCCTGTCGTTCCAGGTTTCGACAACAAAACCAGAACCGATATCTTGACCGCAGAAGAACTTGAAATCCAAGCCAATATTCCTGTACCTACACCAACCTTACAAGATTTCATGAAGAAGCCAAGTACTTGGAAAACAAAGAATGAAATGCCTCCTCCTGGAACAAAGATCCACCGCTACGGTTCCAAATGGGGGAAAAGCTTCCCAATCCTAAAGAAAGACAATACTGAGAAATTCAAGAAACTCAGAGAATTGAAATTATTAAAAAAGAATAAAAAGTAATGGCTTCACTCTTACGCCTCTTTAATTTTTTCCAATGAGTGAAGAAGTGGAAATGCAGCATCAACAAATTCCCATACCGAATGAAGACAATGAAACCGATATAGAGACAGAATATGAAGACCCGGAGCCTTACACTCTAGCGACAGAGGAAACTCCGCTGTTGCTGGATTTCACTGACCCTCCTCCAGAGTACGAGGATGACGACCCTCTTCCCACTTACCAACAAGTGCAACAAGAGAACGGTTATTTTGAAGACGACAGGATCGATTGTTCTTCATTTATATTCCTAGTAATAATGTGTGCCATAGTAGTTGTTACAATTTTGCCTGTAATGATACCGAACTAATAAACTGTATATTATTTTATTTCTTGGTTCTTGGATTTAAAGAATGTGTAGTGGAGAGTTATTTCGTCAACGTCTTTCTAGAATTAGTGGGATTTACCATCCATGGATCGGTAGAGAACTCTGGGTCAATGAAAAAGAACACTGGCATGTCAATCTCATCTCCGGCTTGGAGCATCTGTTCCTCAAAGCAGAAACACTGGATCTTGTTGAAATACTGTGCAGCTTTGTAGGGTATCACTGAGTAAGTGGATATCCCAATAATATCCTCCTTTGTTGGATTCTTTGCTTTGAAAAAAGTGAGAGCAGTTTCCCTGGGTTAGCGATATTTACCCTGGAATAACAGTAATTCGTTTTACTTCTGGCGTAAACGACCAAGGCATTTCATCAGATACACTGGAATCGAAATGAATCTTGATTGGTCTAGCATACTTGGTTGGCGATAGTTCCTTTAAGTCAAATTTAGTCCCTGCACCAGTCTTTGGAGTTCCATCATATCCCGTCGTTGTACCTGAATGAATTCAAAAATACAGAATAATTGGTACAGCGGAACTGCTGCAAATGAAGCCCCAAGGAAAAATATGATTATCGACACTCCATAGTTCACTGTCGTTTGAATTGATTTGGCTGCATTAATTATGGTAGACCTTTTTCAGGATGAATTCGAGAGGAATATAATCTTTGAAATCCTGGCTTTCTAATAAATAGTCCATTCATGTTATGCTGGCATTGTAATCCGCTTCTCAGTTTTAGAAATGGTCTGAACATGAAAAAATTAAAACGAAAAAATTAGTCATCGATGCGTGATATTTTAGAAATATATTAGCAGAGTGGAGGGACATCTGGGTCATCTACGAAATCAGTATCTTGCGGTTTAAACTTTGGTTTTTCAAAAATCTTTTTTGGTTCCTTTACAATATTCTTGTAGTCAACTCCTAATTTTTCAAACCTCTTTTTTTGTGGTTTCAACTCTTTTTTTACTGGTTTGATTTCTAGCTGCTCTTTTCCGGCTTTTTCTAGATCTACAATGCCGGAAAACGATTGGCGAGCGACTGTGATTGCCAATTGGCCGGTAAGTTTGCTTCTTTCCAGGTACTGGCTGTCAGGTTTGACAGGATGCTCAAAAAGTAATTGAAGGATTTTTTCTTTGATTGTGATACAGACAAAAGTAGGATTGACTTGAACATTAATCAAACTAGTGTCCAAGTACTTTGAAATATCAATGGTAAGTTTAATCCATTCGTCTGTAATTTGCCAGTTGAATGTCCATTTTCCCTCGTTTTTCTGGTAGATTCTACCGTCTGGTCCAACGAGAATCTTTTTCTTTGGCTCTTTCTTTTCCAAATGCTTTTTGTCCTTGTTTCGGAGTTTATCCAGCTCTCTAGCTGCCTTTAACCGCTCTTCTGGTGAATGCCCTACCAATTGATTCTGGAATTCTTCCTTTTTAGCCTCAAGACTATGTTAAATTATATTACTCTGCATCCAAAGGCTCTTCTTCTGGGATCTCATCCCTAGTTATCTTTCCCTTTTCCAATTTTTCTTTTAGTAACCGATCGCGAATAGATTTGTACTGTTGATTTGCGATAATTCTTTCTGATCGTTTAATTTCCTGCCCGTCAAGCGACTAGGTTAAAATGTCTTACTTGAAGTTGTGGAAGGGTGGCGATAACAAAAGATCTATAGCCTTCAATATCTGTACAGGGATTACCAGTCAAGTACAGCTGTCGAAGAGCATCGTTTTCTTTGAGGTTTTCCAAACAAACCAAATCTTCAACAAAATTTACTGTCAAGTCTAGTTTTTCAAGAGACTCGCATCCTTGTAGATTTTCAACCACTCTAATATTGTTTAACGACAGCTGCAAATATTTCAGGCTCTTTAATTTGTTTAGATTTTCTAATATTATTCTCGATTACCAATCTTCATTATTTGATTACATTGCAAGTACAGGATTTCAAGGTTTCTGCAGTATTTATCCAAGTTTTCAATCTTTTCAATGTCAAACTGATGGAGAGAAATTTCTTTTAGTGTGGTCAACTCTCCGTCATTATGCTCTGACCGTCTTCGTAGTAGTGCTTCGTCAACTAGGAATCAATCAGTAAGTACTTTTTTGAACCATGTTTATTTGTAAAATTAACGACGCGTCACAATCAGGAAAAGAAGGGTCTTGGAATATCATAACCGGACTGAGTAGTACCATATCTAACCCCACCAAGTCTAGATACGATATTATACTTGGCAATATCCACTGTTCCTTCTTCATCCAAAACTGAATCTTTTACATGAATCATTGCAATTTCACCCAGTACTACCCCAGCAGTGGTTTCTCCTTTTGTATTTTTCAAGTAGTTGATTGTATGGACTTTGCATTCGAATGAGACCGCACTTTGCTCGATTCTAGGGGGAACTACTTTATCGCTTTTTAAAATAGTCAAACCAGATTGATCTAGTTCTGATACTTCATATGGGAAATTTCCGGATGCGTGATTAGCGCTTTCTACAAAGCACTCGGACATCATATTGACTACAAATTCACTGTTCTGCATAATGTTTTTCAGCGTATCTTTAGGTTGTCCACCTTGATAGTTGATACTTACCATCAGAGTTGGTGGATCGTGACAAACCACGTTGAAATAACTGAATGGAGCTACATTAATCGTGCCAGTTTCTTTGTTTACGGTAGATACCAAGGCAATAGGACGTGGTACCACTGCAGATATCAAAAATTTGTATATTTTGGGTTTCTCCATTGCAGCAGGATCCAAGTGTTTGTAGCTACCTGGCATTGATGGCTGGGTAGCTCCTACTTGCCATCCTGGATTTGGAGAATTTGTTTTTGTAAATATGGTTTTGGACATTTTGGAGAGAACGGAAACTTTTCTGAACATGCGCGGAAAATTCATTGGGAAAAGAAATTCCAAATCGGCCATCAGTGCATGATCACCAACCACATTTACGTGTAGTTGCAGATTTGTAAATGCATGGTTAAAATTGTGTCAAACATTCATTGTTATTGTTTAGAAATTTTTGACCATGGCATGGGTGATTCCTCAAGACCAGTCACAATTGCTTCAACATATTGGGGCGAGTTTGGCAGTCGCTCTTTTCTATGATGGCAAAGAGTAAGTTATTGTTAATTTTTGAACAAATAGTTTTACTTTCGATTTGGACGAATTTCTCGATCAGCAAATTCGCGATATCGTCACAATTAGGGTCGATCTGAACAAAGTCAAGGATGCTGTCAACAAGTACAGACTGGTAAATCTCCCAACTTGGAGATTTTTTTCAAAGGGAGTCGATTTAAAACTGGACGTGCCTGAAGAAGATCTTGATAGGGTGAAAGAAATAATCATACAGCAACTAAATAAGCAGACCGCAATGACCGATATTAAATCTTTCAAAGAATATACGGCGCTGATTTCTGAAAAAGATACAGTACATTGTGTTTACTATTATTCCAAAAGCCACCTGAATTATGATTACATGTCAAAGGTGGATTCGTTCTCTCTAAAACATGACCACGCAAAATTCTATTCCGTTGATATCGACAAATTCAAAGACATTTGTAAAATGAATGATTTGGAGGGAGTCCATACCATCCATTTCTTTATAAATGGCGAAAAGCTGCCCATCAGATCAACACCGCCTTTCAAGGATTTTGAAAAAACTATAAGCGAATACCTTTATACATATGATAGAAAAAAGAAAGATATTCAAGGACAATCGCTGAGAAGAAGAGGGGCTTCTCTTTCAACCAAAAGAGAGATGCCAGAATCAGAAAGACTGCAAATTCAAACTGGTGATGATCGACCAAGGACTGGATCAGCCTCTCCCATTGAAATGACCTCAAACAGAGTAGAAAGGCGATCTACTTTGACAAGAAGAGTAGTTGTAGAATCTGATGAAAATATTGCGGATAAAAAGGTGGTTGATGACAGGAATATTGTTGACCAAAAAGACTCACTTCGCATAGAGAAATCCGATGCATTGCCTAGAAAAATACTAGTTTCAGGCGAGCAAAGTAAATTTCGTTTGATATAGGTATAAGAAATAAGCGACCAGAGAGATCAATTCGAGGGTAATATATTAATATCGGTAAACTTGACTCCATTTATCATGTATGAAATCTCCGAAACATTGAGTAGTTATTTCCGTCATTCTGGTGCCTTTAAAGGAGCTGGGTTGAGACTGATCTTGGTAAAAGGACAATTTGTTTGATTTGAATGAAGGAGTCCTGCACTCGTATGACGGATAAGCAAAATATACAAACGAGGTTCGATCGGTTGTGGTCGATACTACTCGATGGTATGGAGAGAGGCACGAACCGTTTGTTGCCATAGCAAGAAAGTCTCCAGCATTGACGATAAACCACGGTGACGGATCAGACTCTCCCTCAGGGATAGCGGAAACGTTATGCCAAGCTGTTTTGCCGTCTTTTTCACTGGCGATTTGTAATGCCGGCTCTTTCTCGTCCGCTTTAATCAGTGTCAAGAATCCCCAGTCGGTATGAGGTGAAGAACCAATAGAATTTGGATTGCTGCAGCCAAAATACTTGAAAATGCGCATTAAAGATATACTAAATCCTCCCTCAACTAATTCAGTCCAAGTAGTTTCTTCACCCGTTAGCAAGACGGACAGTAGCTTTGAAATCTCCAATGATATCCTGTTGCATTCCTTGTAAAAATCTTTAAATGTTTCCTTGTCCTGTAAAGCAAGAGTATTAGGCCATTTATTATCACCTTCAAGTTTGTTCCTAGGTTGACCATCAAGAGTAGCGCCATAAGAAAAGGCTTCCTTCAACTCCATCAGATCAGATCCTGATTCGCCTCCAAGTTTAATAAATCCTCTAGTGAAACCACCGGGTTCAATGGTTAATTCTGATTTATCCATGTCGGAAGTTTTGAACAATCTCCCAGCGCTTTCAAAAAGACGGGAGTGGTCCTTGTAGTTTGTTTTGACATAGAATGCGCCATAGTTTGTAATTGCTTCTTGCAGCGACTGTAATGTTTGCTTGGAAACTGGCGACTCAGTCAAGTCAATTTTTGGAAGCTTGATTTCAGACATGAAAGAAAAATCTGACTCCAACGAGAGAAGGGAAATGGAATTATCATTCGCAAGCTCATAAATTGAAATTTCGAACTTTGAAAATTACGTAGTGTTCTTCTCTAATGACTGACGTTCACGATGATTTAGAAGCGAACAAGTCCAAAATATACGGAGTTCCAAGCCCAACCAAGTCAAAGCATTACAAGAAAAATCACATTTTACCTCCTGTTGAAGGAGGCGAAGGCCATTCTCGCGCTAATTCTGCCAACCGGCCTGTCAACAATCTGGTAGATTTGGAGTCCATACAAGGAAAAGTAGACAGAATGCGAACCCTCTTACGAGAAAGGGAGCTGGAAATAAACAGATTAAAGATGGAAAATTCTATGCTGAAACAGGTATTACATTTCTAATGAAAGCGGGAAAGGAAACATCAAAAGGATATTGATCAACTAGAGGAATCCACGCATGATGCCCCAAGGATTATAAAAGCTCTAAGGGACGAAATCCATACTCACAAGGTTTTTGCAAAATAACCGTAGGCTAAAATACGGTCCTACTTTTACCAAATTGGAGATGATTCCAGAGTCATCAGGCAGATGCATGAGGAAAAGGCTAGACTTGTTGAAGACAAGCGCAAGCTGGAGCACATTATAGCCCAAGCCAACTTGGCAGGTAATTTTTGGTTTATCAAGAACAAAGTAATATGGCTTCGGAATACGAGAAGCTGCAAAAGAAATACAGTGCTCTGGAATCAAGTCATAAGGTAGTTAGTATTAATGAAAGGATACATTGAAAAATCTTGAAATGATTGAACGAAACCTTTCTACAGACAACAGGCAGCTGAGAGGCAAGATACACTTTCTAGAACGGGAGAAGCATTTATTCAACGAACAGATAGAGAAACTTGAAGATACAATCAGGGTAATATTGCCACTAAAGTAGGAAAAAGACAAAGATATCGCCTCGCTCTCGATATACCGTTACAATGCTATCCACCGCAAGAATGAAATTTGCAAAATATGTGCTAAACGCCAAAAGGATGAAGCTGAAACAAAGAGAAAGAATGAGATTAGAGGTACTATCATGTTAATGTTGAAAAACTACCAAGCTTTGAGATCAAGTCTATGAACGTTGTTTCAGCGACTTCTGCTGAAGCTCTTTTCCAATTTGCTCAAGACAGTTCACCGGATGGCGAATATGTGTACTCTTCACTGATTTTGAAATACTCTGATGATCCAGCTATGGTGGATAGAATTACAAAGAGGAAAATGGATTCAGCTACCTGTCAAAAATCACTTAAAAAGCCATATCTGATTGAAGATTTAACACCGGGAAAAGTATATTATTTCAGTACAACTGCTGGGCATGATGGGGTGTATGGACCACCTTCAAAGCCATACTCGATTCTAGTGGACGAGTTACCAAACTGCCCAACTTCTGTTTCAGCAGAAATCGTTGATAACCCAACAGCTTTCAAAATTCATTTTGAAGAACCTCAATCCAACAAAGGGTCAGAGATCCTCAGGTACAAGGTCTACCACTCTAGCACGTCAGATTTCAAAGAAAAGTTTCTTGCTCTTGACGTGCCAAAGGAGCAAGTCGATTTTGAAAATGGCCATCGATTAAGCCTTATTCTTCAGGATCCACATTATACAGTTCCTTACTACTTTAAGATATCGTCAGTTAATATAATGGGAGAAAGTGCCCTGAGTGAATCCAGCCCAATGCTGATAATTGGTAAAAATGGTTAATTTCAAGATTTCCCACCTAGTCAGCCTTTGAAACCTAAAGTGAAGAGGGCGTCTTCTTCTTCTATTCAAATTGCAACATCCTGCGGTGTAGGACAATACTCACCACCTACTTCTTTTAATATTTCAATGTACAAAGTAAACAAGGAAATTGAACCAAACGAGCTGTATGATTTACAAGAGTTTACAGTATCAGCAATTGCTAGTGTCGGTGATCACAAGGAAATGCATCACACTATTGACATGCTGTCTCCAGGAACTACCTACAAGTTCCAAGTAGTAGCAATAAATTCCGTTGGAAGTTCCCCGCCAAGTGAATGGAGTGACGAAGTTGATATAGGTAAGTCCTATCTAAACAAGAACATTTGGTGCCTGCGCTTACAGATCTTTCTGTAGAAATATCTTCCTTGGATTCGATACTTGTCAAACTACCTTCTGCGGCAGAAATAACAAAGCCAAAAATTGTAGGATACAAAATCAGATGGTATTTTTCTCCAGATATGCTTCAATTAGCAGGACAGTCTGATTTGATTCCAGTGGAGGAAAGGACATATACTATTTCCAATTTGATACAAGGTGAAACTTACTACATCATTGGCTGTTTTGTGGGCGAAAATGAAGAAGGAATGTCTTGTTTCCCTATTTACACTCCTTTATCAGGTATACCATTTTTTAAACATAGCTTCAATAGCATTGCCACCTTCCCCAGTTCCTTTACCTGCATCAGAGGAAGATAGTCAGCAATCACCCGAAATAGAAGACAGCAATAGCTCAAACCCTGCATTGCGTAAGAATAGCCAAAACGGCTCAAACTTATCCATCAACCAAAGGGTTGCGAATATGCATCACGGAATGCCAGCTTATCACGAGCCACCAGTAGATCAGCTTTCAAGGCAAAGTAGTTTTAGACCACCATTGGAAGCCATTTCTCGACAAGGTAGTTTCAAAACCTCAATGGATGAAATTAGCAGTAATGGAAGCAAGCCTGATTTGAGAAAGAAGAAGTTAAACAAACGCAAGTCGGAAGCAAAGGTGGATTCTTTATCAAGACAAGGTAGTTTGCCACATCTCTCTCATGCGAATAGTCAAAAAAAGTTGAATTAAGTTGTAGTAAATAAATTAGCTTTAGTTAAAGTACCACTTTTAAATCTGATTTTGATTCGCGAGGTTGTAGTTTTGGGGCTTTGATTTTGCCCATATGTGGAGTTTCTTCCATTAATGGAACTCTAACTGCTGGGCCTTTCGCCATCAACTCTTTGATGTATTTCTGTTCCCTTAATTCGATAGGGCCGCCTTCTGAAGGTGGTAGTTTGGGTAAACACTCAACAGGAATATTCACAGTGTGATAAAGTACTGCACTCTTGGGATAACTTTGCTGTGCGTGGTTATCTGTGAATGTTTTCCGAATCATTTCAAAGAACGATATATTCCTGATGCCTCCAGTAATTTTGAATGGTTGGAATTCGTGAATAGTTGGTAGCTTGGAATATAGCGACAGCAAAGCGTGGGCATGTGGGTGGTGGGGATTAATGGAAATACAAGTTTCTAAGCTTTCTTTCATGCCTTCCAAATCCTAAGATAAGACGAGTGGTACATGAACGTAAAAGTAGCATCTGGCTCGATCAAAGTGCAAGTCTGCAGAACCCATGTCATACTCCAAGGACTGGTTTTAGTATTCTCTACCTTTTCATAATGATTTAAAGCATCCTGATAGTTTTTACTCTCATATGATTTCATTGCTAAAGTGATATAGAGGTTTGCGAATCGTTTGTGTACATCCCTATCTTCTCTGTCGCTTTGTTTAGCATTCTCGAGATCTTGGATGGCTTGGTTGAACGCATCAACAGCTAGATAGGCCTCTGCCCTATTTTTTCTGATTATTGAATCATTGGGATTGAAATTTAACGCAATCGTAAATCTCTGGATAGCTTCAGCAAAGTTTCCATCTCTGAAAGCTCTAATTCCGGCCTTGTTGTGAAGGGTAGATATATGGTTCTTGATTTCCTCTTCTCTTTGTCCCTCACGGCTTGCATTGCCAAGCACTTCCATCAGGTCATCCAACCCACTCTCATAATTTGATTGTTCTCCCAAGACAATGCCACTTTGTAAAGTTATTCTTACCGCAACATCAATGTACTCCAGTCTTCTGGGTCAAGTTCGATTGCTTGATTGAGATACCACACCGCTAAATTATAATCCTTTCTTAGTATTTGCTCTGCTGCCTTGTTTTTGAAATCGACAGCGTATTCCAAGACATTTCTCTTTAACATTTCAATTTCAGGATGATCTGGCTTCATTCCTACAGCATCTCTCAAGTCTAGGTTTGCAAAGAATATATTTTTTTGCAGGTAATACAGTTTGGAGCGCAGTACATACACGTCAACATCAGTACAGTGGCTATTGATGACTTCAAATAGCTGATGCATAGACTCATCCAATTCTCCAATCGCTAGTTTAGAAATGGCCCTTGGATTAGTAATTATTCACAATCTCAACCTAACTGAATCTTCCTTGTACTTTAGTTTCATGAGCGTTTCAAAAGTTTTGGCAGCCTCTTTAAAACGATTCTGATCCAGTAAACATTGTCCCCACATGTACAATACAGATGCGTATCTCTTGTTAACCACGTACCTCTCCTCTCCTGAATATGCAAATTTTGAAGCTTTGATTTTTGCATCCTGCAAAAGAATATACTGTCTGAAATTCAATATAGCGCTGTCAAAATCAGTTAATTCTACATAGGCTTCTGCTCTGTGCCAATAGTAAGAAGGTTCATCTCCATTAGCAACACTTACTTGGATTGACAAAGATGGCTTTTGTAAAATCTGCTATAGCTTGAATATAGTTCCTTGCGGAAAATAGATTGAATAGGCCGACGAGATTACTAAATCAGCATAAGTTACTGCTCCTCCCCAGATTTTTCTGCGAGCATCCTGGCGCGCTAGCAAACTGTTTTGAGTGAAATTGCTTTTATTACTTCATGGTAACTGGTAGCCCAACCATTAACAATTTTTGCATTGTTACTCTGAGGGGCTCCATGCCGTTCGTATCAAGGGGGTGATGAAACGCAGTTTATGTTTGGGGCTTGTACAGGCCTTAGCTCACATCAAGCCCCTGGGAGCCTCATTTATAAATAGGACTTTTTTCTAAATCAAACTTGTTATTTATTAAGGTAAATATCTACAATAGGTGGCTTGGTTATCCATAGCAACATTTTTTTTATAGAACAGAAAACTCATCTTTTAGACATTATTTGATGCCATCCCCTGTAGAAATTAAACAAAGTAATTCGCTATCTAAATCAGATTCACCAATGTCTGAACAGAAATCTGAACTCACTCCACATATGAATGTAACCGCAGAAGCATGGAAAGTTGTAGGAAGTCCTGCCAGAAGAGCATCCATCAACCCAGAAAACCAACCGGATTTGTCGGAATTGGCCTCTCCTGATTTCACCGCAAGGGCCAGAGCTGCTTCAATCCCTGGATTTTCATTTCAAGTTGAACATCACGACGGACCGCCACCACCAGGATTGGGAGAAAACACCAGTCCTTCCTCTGCTACTCCAGTGGTGGCATATCCTTCAACTTGGAATGGAAACAATGGATCTATCTGGTCCACTGGTGCAAACGGTTCACCAATTGTAACTCGATTCTTACTCTAGGTAAATGATAATGTCAGAGATATTTTCGCTCAAACGCCTGCAGCAGAAACTCCAGAGATTTCCATAATGACCGAAGAAGAATACAATGCCATGCCAAAGGGGCGCTCCCGCTCAAAGTCTTCCTCAGCTATTTTTGATACTGAAGAAGATCCGTTTGACCCTAAAGCCATGCCTGATATGAGCTCTATTTGGACTAATTCTGGCAATCAAGGGCAAAACTTGCTTCACAGAAGAGCATCTACCCAGCCATCGCAACAAACTCTCATGTGGGAGGCACTCCGAGCGGCACAATTGGCGACCCCTGACGACATGAATGGTGTAAACACCGATGAACTCATGGAAAGATTCAAACAGGAACAAGCTGCAAACCTAAGAAGATATTCCGTAGCGCCATCGATGGTGAATAGATTCATGGCCAGGTACTCTTTGTGTAACTGTAGAAACGTCGACCCTACTCCTGAAGCAAATACATCTGTTCTTCAAGTGCCATCCAACTTTGACCAAGTTCGTCGTCGTCACTCAATGGCCGGGCCAATGTTTGACCGCAAGTTGAATACCAAGTTCTTGAGTGAAGGGTTTGAAGCTTTGGGCTTGAACGATGCTTCTCAACAGCTGGAAAGAATTGACGACTACTTTGAAAACACCGAGTCGAGAACAAGAGCATTTGTTGAAGCAGGAAAGAACTTGCAAGCCATTCAAGATACTCTTACTCCAGTGACGCCTTCCCCACTCCCATCTACTACCTACCGATGGCCTCTGTATGTAGTCGAATTCAAAGCCGGAAGAACCGATTATTTCTACATTCCAGAAGAGAATGAAAACTTGGTGTTGAACATTGGTGACTTGGCTATCGTCGAAGCTGATCGTGGTAAAGATTTGGGTAAGGTAATTGAAACTAGCATCAACTCTTTGTCTGAACTTCAAATGTACCAAGCCACCCACCAAGATCCGCTAGTTGACTCTCACAATGCTGTTGGAAAAGAGATCCAGCCTAAACGTATTTTTAGAATCGCAGAGCCTTCAGAAGTTGCTATGCTTCTTTCAAAATCTCAGGACGAAGCAAAAGCAAACGGCGTATGTCAAATCAAGATCAGACAAAAGAAACTTCCTATGGAAATCGTTGACGCAGAATATCAATGGGATCGCAGAAAGCTCACATTCTACTTTGTAGCTGATAGAAGAATTGATTTCCGTGAATTGGTTAGAGAGTTGTTCAAAATCTACAAAACCAGAATTTGGATGTAAGGTTTACTTAACGTTAGGTGTGCTGTAAATCCGCTCACTCCTTCTCAATAGAAGCAAGACTAGAACCTGTATTATTATTGCTCTCTAGATTATTATTGCCTTATTGCGTTTAAAATATAAATCTTTTTTTTCAATGTCCAGATTTTTGGATAATTTTCAATCACATGTCAGATTCAGAGCAAGAGGAAATTACACTGTTGGAACCGCTCAACGCTCTTCCAAAGAAAGTGGAAAAGAGAAAGACCAGAGCTAGTATTGGGAACTTTATAACCAACTACAAGTCGTTTTCTTTCAGAGATAAAGTCTATTCCCTTGGAGATTGCCTGTACATTGAAAACGACGAAGCTCCATTAGAACCATTCTTGATCAGACTTGCAGAAATAAAAACTGTGGAAGATGGAGAACCAATTATCAACGGCGTGTGGTTACGAAGCTGGTATGAAAAGGAAAAGATTGGTAAAGTAAAAACACTGCTGGAGCATCTTCAAGTTCAGAAAGATGAAGTTATCCTCACTACAGCGGACGATCCGATTATACCAGAAACTATTGTTGGGCGATGCAAAGTTATATCAAAACAAGAGTTTGAGCAAAAGTTTCCAAAAGGATTCAAGGCAGATAAAACCGGGTTGTATGATGTAAATGGAGGAGAGCGGTATTACTACTGCTACAGGAAATGTATTTCTCTTACGAAAAAAGTGTGCGAGCATGTCGAATGGGATAATACTCGAATGAACCAAGCTTTGGTATTCAACACAAAGATTGAAAAACCAAAACGGCCCTTAGAACCTGAAAAGCAGAATAAAAAGGTAATTCATACTAAAATGCAGCTAGTTCAAGAGATTGACTCTGAAGTATCAGCAAGTGATTCTGAAATGGAACAAGATTCAGATGATTTTATTGATACAAACGAGGATCAAGACTTAGATGAAGAATCTGAAAAGGATATACCCAGTGAGCCTGAATCTGAAGATGATCTGCCAAAAAAGAAAGTCACAAAGATCAAAGTTCAGAAAAAGAAATTAAATGTCAAAGCAAGAATTATTAAAAAGAAAATCGTGCCAATCAGTTTACACAATCGCAGGGTATCTAAAGTTTCAAATGGGGATGGATTCCAACAAGCAAGCGAAAGACTTCATGTTGCAGCTGTTCCAGATTCTCTCCCTTGTCGGGAAAACGAATTTGATGAATTGTACACGCATGTTGTTAGTGCAATTGAAGACTGCTCCGGCTGTTGTATTTGTATTTATTTTCTAACGCAGATATTTCTGGTGTACCAGGAACTGGTAAAACTGCCACTGTGAAGGCTGTAATTAGATCTTTGCAAGAGTCTGCCAAGAATGGAGTATTACAGTTCTAACTTTCAGGATATTAATGATTTTGATTTTATTGAAATTAATGGAATGAAACTAACAGAGCCAAAGCAGGCTTATAGTATACTGTGGAAAGGGTTGACAGGTAATCAAGTGTCTCCTACACATGCCGAGAATCTGTTGCTAACCAGATTCAAAACACCTAGCCCTAAAAGACAGACCTGTGTTGTATTAATGGATGAGTTGGATTTGCTGGTGACAAAAAAGCAAACGGTAGTGTACAACTTTTTTGATTGGCCAAATTTAGCACACTCTAGACTAATAGTAATTGCTGTAGCGAATACGATGGATTTACCAGAACGTATGTTATCAAACAAAGTTTCTAGCAGACTTGGGCTGACCAGAATGACATTCCATCCGTACAAGCACACTCAATTGATAGAAATTGTAAAGTCTAGGTTGGAAGGGCTAGAAACATTCAGTCCAAAAGCTGTTGAATTTTGTGCTAGAAAGGTTGGGTCTGTTTCTGGCGATGCCAGGCGATGTTTGGACATTTGCCGAAGGGCTGTGGAAATATATATGGAAGCAAAGGACGGACCAGAAGTTAACGAAAAGCATATAGATTTGGCCATCAAAGAAATGTTTAATTCCATTGCTATAAACACTGTTCAAGCGTGCAGCCAGCAGCAGCGACTATTTTTAGTCTCCTGCATTAAAGAATATCGCAAAACCGGTCAAGAGGAGCTTCAATTTGGAAATATCGTGGAAGAACATCACATACTTTGTCAAACGTTTAATTTTAAACCCCCAAACACAACCATGCTTGCAAACCTTTGTACTCTGCTTGGTATGAGTCAGCTGCTAATGATTGAAAAACCAAAAATTGGAGACCCTAGTCAGAAAGTAAAGCTAAGCGTTTGTGAACAAGATGTATTTAGCGGAATCAAAAAATCTGGTGACGATCGGCTAATTAAAGTAATTGATCGAATGCAATAAACCCATTTCCCCTTATTTTTTATCATTCGGATTCTTTTGAGTCTGCGGCTGGCGCAGTCCACCGAACGCCATCCGTAATTCTGGGAACGACCACAAAAAGCAAAGTGCTTTATAACCCGTGAAATATTTCCTTACCAAGTAATGGTAGCCTCGACCGGTGAATTGGAAGCCCAAGCTGCGGCTAAAAGGAAGCAAATGCGAAGAGGCATTCTAAAGATGATTATGATGAACATTGTTTTCCCAATCATTATTTACTCTGTACTAGAAGGCAAAGTATCGTTGGTTTTAGCATTGGCTCTGTCCGGTATTCCTCCAGCACTTGAGGGGCTGGAAAACATTTGGAAGAACAAAAAAGTAGACGCCATTGCAGCAATAGTTATATTGTCAATCGTCTTTTCTATAGTTGTAGTGCTTTTGACTTCTGATCCTAAACTCATTCTCCTAAAAGATTCAATTCAAACCGTCTTTTTTGGAATTGGCTTTGGTGGGTCGGTATTCATGTCTGAAAATATTATTTGGAGATATCAAAGACAGTTCGCAGGTAGCGACCCAGATGTTCAAGCCAACCTCGATCTCCAATATGCCAATCCCAAAGTGCGCGAAGTGACTAATTTCATGTGCGTTATATGGGCTATTGGGTTCTTTGTGGAAGCCGGGATTAGAGTCACTTTGATTTACACTATCCCAACTGCAATTTTGGGATACTTGTCTCCAATTATCCTTTTGGTAGTTCTGGGCTCTTTGGGTATCTGGAGCTACTGGTATGCCAGGTATACTCGCAGGAAATTCCTTCAAGAGTCGCAGTAATTCATGCTGAATAAAGCGAGTGACTTTTTATTTGTACTGTTGTCCGAAATTTGTCGCAGATTTTTTAATCCTAAATGACAAGACAACCCACCACCATTGATATTCCTGTCAATAAACCACCATTATACAGCACCAAAAAGAATTCAAGCTCAAACCCGGTGACGAATAAACGACTGCCAATAGCTCCTGATTCTTCGATGGATTTTCTCTCACAATTAAACAGCATGGCTCAGGATGTTACTCCTGGAAGCAATTCAAATGCAACAGCCAAAAATGACTTTTTCAATATGGATAAAAAACCTAAACGGAAGCCAAAGGACTTTTTAAAGAGCATTAAAGACATTGATGGAAAGGATTTGGCAAGCCAACACACTAACGATCGTGTATATAGAAAATCAGATATAAAAAAGGAGAAAGGAAAGAAACCCAGGAGATCTCCAAAGAAGGGATGCGCACTGGATGATTTTGATTTCGAATCATCAGGGAGAACTGCTACTAGTGACCGATCTTCAGGAAGGATATCAACCAAATTTGGACAGTACGCAGAATCTTCAGACGATTCTGAAGTTGAAAAGAAGCGGAAGAGGAATAGGAAAGATCCAGATCATAGTGAATATGGAAAGGCAAAAAAAGAGAGACCGAAAATGAAATTGGACGACTTGCTGTTTGAAATTCCAACGAAAATGTCGAATTTCAGTCAAGAATTACCTTTGGATGTTACTCCAGTTGCAATTTCTTCCCAAGAAGCTCTAGGAAAAGATTCTGTAAAATGTCCAGTAGACCCACTCTGTGCAAAGATATTAAAGAAGCCGTTCTCCCAGAAACTGCAACATTTATTCGAAGAATACCAGAGAGTTAAGGATAATCCTCGAGCTAGAATGACTGCGCGACACAGATTTTGTGATTACCATAATGCAGAAGAGCATGTCATTCCCCACGGAATAGCATCTGGATACCACCTAGAAATTGAATTTAAAAAACTACCGGAGCGAATCAAACAATTCACGGAGAGATTGGAAGGGATTATTAATGGAAGAATCAGATCGAAATTTAGAGATGCAATAATAGAGACTTTTAACTCTGAAGGTGCCTGGAAAGCCCAAGGTACATCAATATTAAATCAAGGAAATGCTACCAAATTTCTAAAGATTGAGCAGGCACAATGTGGATACTATGGATGGGTAAATGATAATTAAAGATTAGACTGGCTCAAACTACATATTTAAAGAACTTTTGCGAATTTTCAAAGTGGAAAAGTCAATTTTGACTCCGGAAAAGGCATTTCCCCAGTCTGTGAATGATTTCATCCAGTTGGTACTGGTTCCAGAAACTGCACTGCTACTAATAGCGCAAGACCAAAAATTAAATGTTGAATACGGAGAGCAATTGAAGCAAGCGGAAAGAATTCTACGAGAATCCAGTGAGTTTGGAAACACGGTTCATGGTATTCTAGTCAAAGATGAGGATATGTTGGAGTAGCTGTGCCACCATTCTCGGGGAATTTTTTACAGCCAATCAAAACGTATTACCTTTTTAATAAATTCAAAACCAAAAAAAAATTCTTTACTTTTTAAAAGGTAAGAAACGCAGTGCGGCTATACAGTTCAACACTCGAAACATTTCAAAAGAGCAGAATTAACATCTAGAAATGGGTGCATACAAATATCTTGAAGAACTCTACAAAAAGAAGCAATCTGACGTTTTGCGTTTCCTCCTCAGAGTCAGATGCTGGGAATACCGTCAATTGAACGTTATTCACAGAGCTTCCCGCCCATCTCGCCCAGACAAGGCTCGTCGTTTGGGTTACAAGGCTAAGCAAGGTTACGTTGTTTACCGTGTTAGAGTCCGCAGAGGTAACAGAAAGCGCATGGCAAAGAAGGGTGCTACTTACGGTAAGCCAGTCAACCAAGGTGTTTCCCAACTCAAATTCCAACGTTCATTGCGCTCTGTTGCTGAAGAACGTGTTGGAAAGAGATGCCCTAACTTGCGTGTCTTGAACTCTTACTGG
The DNA here is from genome assembly GCA_027604185.1 of Boothiomyces macroporosus. Classification (NCBI taxonomy): domain Eukaryota; kingdom Fungi; phylum Chytridiomycota; class Chytridiomycetes; order Rhizophydiales; family Terramycetaceae; genus Boothiomyces; species Boothiomyces macroporosus. The sequence goes on from JADGKB010000012.1 coordinate 24,103, forward strand.
GTAAACCAAGATGCCACCTACAAGTTCTATGAAGTCATCCTTGTTGACCCATCCCACAAGGCTATCCGCCGTGACCCACGCATCAACTGGATCGCCAACCCAGTCCACAAACACCGTGAAATGCGTGGACTTACTGCTGTTGGAAAGAAGAACCGTGGTATTGCCAAGGGTCACAGATTCAACAAGACTATTGGTGGTGGTCGCTATGCTTCCTGGCTCCGCCGCAACACTTTGTCTCTCCGCAGATATCGTTAAAAGTGTTGTTGCAAGTATTTGTTGTTTGCTGCAATAAATTCATCCTACTATATATATAATCTAAAAAATTATTTTTGTTGATCATCTTTATTGAGTACTTTGTGTTTCTGCAGCGATCTTTGCCTTCTTTTCCTTTTGCTTCTGCCCTCCTCTTCTGGTCTTTTTCTTGCTCTCTTCCTTTTCTATATCATGGTCAAGAGCAGCTTGTCTCTTTTGCCTCAAACTAAAGTTTGGATCTGGTTGCCAACGACTCCATTTTCTCATGTGCCCAATTTCATACAGCTCAAACATTTCCTCGACTAGATTAAAATCAATATACCCTCATCTGTGCGGACATTATTCACTTGCTTTAACAATTGTGAATCAACAACTTCTAATTTATCCTTTGCCAAAAAATCAACTTTGCGTTCAGTAGAGTTGTTTGCGATCCAGATGTTTCCTGCGCTGTCAAAAGCAAAGCTCAAAGGCTCTCTTTCTAACTTGACAATCTTTTTTTGCTTGATGTGTTGTAAATCTGTCAAATCAAATAGTATGATATAGTTCATCCTTTTGTTAGATAATTCTACTTTTCTAATAGCACAGCAAGAGTATTTGATGGCTGATGGGCTTTAAGCGCGACTACTGTTGGTTTGGATTCGCCCAACTCAACGCCTGTTACAATGTCTAATTTCTGGAGCAGTTTACCAGTAGTGTAATTCCATACGCCTAACCAATCATCACCTCCGCCAGAAATCAAGATCTCTTTACTGTTCTCCAATGCCAATATTTTGGAAACAAAAACAGTGTGCCCCAATAAAAACCGATGGATATCGTAAGTCTCTGGATATCTGTTGACTCTGATTTTCTCATCTCTGTCCGATGTAACCAAATACTTTGAATCGCTCGTAAAGCACATATCGGTCAAGATTGATACATGCCCAATCAATAGCAACGGCTTTTCTTCAGGATTATCCACAACCAACTTGTATAAATCACCAAACTTATCCGCAACCATCAAGTACTTGGCATCTTTGGAAAATGATAAACCTAGGTTACAATGTAATTACAAGTTGCTCGTTTCAAAATAGTTCGCTTGTTGATTACTTTGAGGGTTTGGGCGTCCCAGATTTGCAATTCCTTGTCGTCTGATACGAATGCCAACAGCTTCTTTGCTGGATGATAAACGATTGTTCGGAGTTGTTTCTTTGCATGTTGGTCGGTTGGGATGACTGTGGGAGCAGTCCCTAATGACTCTGAAATGGTGGTGATTTTTCCTGTCTTTGATTCGAGGATGACGATTTTGGCTCCAGTGACGAACAGCAGTTTATCCAGTCCTGTTAAAGTAATTACCAAGTGATATGGGAGTTGCATTTTTTCAAAAAAAAATCTCAAATTGCAATGCACAGGTTTATTTGGCAGATTTCTTGTTTGCGCTTATGCGAGAGCGGACCAATTCTCTGATGACGTCTGCGCTACCGGTATTTGGATCTTGCAGAATGGTCTTGGTTTGCTCACTCAAGCCATTCAACTCGATAATTGACTCTTCCCTACTCTTACTAAAATCGCTGGGCTTAATATGCTGCAACAAGTAGTTGTTGGTTCTACATTAGAAATTATTTACTTTGAAAGTTCGGTAATCACTTTGACAAAGTCTGCAGTTGAAGTTAGGGATGATGTTTTGTTGAGGTCTTGAATATTCGCAATCAATTGGCTAGTAGATGATTCTAGATAATGTAACTTGTCAAGTAGCGGGGTTTGAATTTCGATTTTCAATCTTTCCAGTTCAGCACTGATTTGATTGATATCGTAGTTGTACCTTGGAGAGTTGCGCTCTACTTGGACAATGTCTTTCTGTCTCTGATTTAGCTCAGCTTCTAAGTGATCAAGGAACTCTTGTCTTCGTTGCAAATCTTGGCTGAAATATTCAAGGTTTTGATACTTTACTTCCTTTTCAGCAACAATCTTTTCTCTCTTTTCCAATTCAGAGTATTTTGCCCTTTGACCATCTATTTGCTTTTGAGCCTCTTCTCGCAATAACTGGAACTGTCGTTTTTCATTCTGCAATTCCTGGTTTGAATAATCCAAGTCTTGGCACTTTCTTTTGTACTCGTTGGCATATTGATCAAGCTCTTCTTTGCTTTGAGCATTAAAATTCAATGAGTCTAGCCTGCTTTGTTCTCTGTTGCGATACTCTTCAAAGCTGCGCTGCTGCAACTCAAAAGCGTCTTCCAGCTGCGCAAACTCTTGCTTTTCTTTTTCAAACAAAAGAATAGCTTCATGGTAGGATTTTTCTCTTTCTTCCATAATTCTTTGAGCTTGCTCCAACTCGGCCCGTTTTTGTGTGTCTGTGCCAACAATGTCAATGTTTGAGTTTACTTTAGACTGCCATTTTTCTTGCAATTCCAGCTCGAGTTTATCCAATCTCTGCTTCTCTGCGTATTGGAAATTTTCAAACTGTTGCTTTTGAAGTTTGAACTGAGCTTGCGCATCTTGTAGCTCTTTGCGTTCTCTTTCTAGCACTTGTATGGCTTCGTTATAGTGGGCAGCAGTATCTGCGGCACTGGCTTCATCTTTGAGCCTAGCGATTGATGCTTGATCATGCTGGAGTTGCTGTTGGGCATTTTTCAGCTCCTGCTCTTCCAACTTTAACCATTCTTTTGCTTGACTTAGTTTTTCTTGCTCGGCGTAAAACTCTTGTTGCATGTGCTTGAATTCCAACTGCTCTTCATTAAACTTTTTGAATGCTTCTCTCAAGCTTGTATCTTCAGCATATATTCTCTGATTTTCTTTTGTTAATTCTTGGGCATAATTTTGAAGCCGCTCTTCTTCTAATTGACACCAATCAAGTTTGCTTTGCAACTCTGAAGCCAAAGCAGGTGAAACAGAGGTATTTCTACTTAACAATTCATCTCTGGTATTGTTATACAGCTGGCGGATATGGCCGAGTTCATTATTTACAGATTGGAACGCATCATGAGCTTCTTGTAGTTGGATAGCCAATACAGAGTTTGCTGCAACTACCTGTTGATACATGTCTGAATAGTACTGACACTGATCCTCAAGGGATAAATTTTGAATTTCAATGGCATCCCCATCTTTTTGCCATGTGATATCGCCGTTGGTTTCATTTTGATAATTTGGGTATGATTCGTATCCAGAATTGACTGAATAGCTCGCATTTCCTTGATAGTGTTGATCAGGTTGGTAAGTGTCATTCATATGCTGTTCCAAAACTTTTTCAATTTCAGAATTTGAAGGTAATTCATCGTCAAACTGTGTGCTTTGCATCAAAGGAGTGTTGGTACTTGAACCATGATCCATTTGAGCAGAAAGCAACGGCGGTTGGGTAGGGGACTTGTTTAAAGTTTGTTCCACTGCATTGCTAACATTGACATCCATGACAACTCTTGGCTGGTTTTGTAAATCAGGTGAGATAGCAGAATTCTGTCTTTTCTCTGAAGATATCGCTGTTGCTTCACTGTGCTGTCCTATGGACTTTGTAGGTGATACCATTGTGATATTTTCCCTTTCCAATTGAATTTCAGGAACAGCGATCTCTGCTGCTGCCTGTTCCTTTTTCTTCTTTTGAAACTTTGCCAGCTAAGGTTATTTACTTATTACTTTAGATTTTGCCAGCAGTAACTTTGCTTCTCTGTCAGTCATTCGATTGCTTTGCAAATTTTCAGAAACAAAAATTTGACACAAATGGAGGCTATTGAAGAGCTTAAGGTAATAGAAACAGTTGCGGGCCTTGCTGATTCATACATGTTGTTGGATATCTCGATTCGCCTTCGCATATTGATTCCGCTCTAGCAACTTGCATAAATATAAAATTGTGGGGTTACCATAGCTACCTATTAATAATTGATGGTGGTCGAATGGCTACTTGGCATTGATATTTCTTGCATAAAAACGCGATGGTTCAAAAGCAAACAAACAGCCCAAGGCATTACAGCTTTTTTAGGAACATCTTGCTAAACTTTATATTTCCAACTATTCTATTTAGCGCAATAGTAAACTCTGTATCTGCAATCCAAGCGATATTGATTTCAACCATTTTACCTGTGATTCAGTTTGGCGTGGAACTGTATAAAACAAAATCAGTGGATGGGTTTTCTGTAGTAGTAGTGGTTTCAACTATTGTCACTGTTGTTATTTCAGTGATATCTCACGATCCAAAGTTTGTTCAGTTTAAAGAAACGATTCAAAATTATCTGCTTTCAGCAACCTTGCTAGTTTCCTCCTTCTTCAATGTAAACCTTATGGATCAGTATTATCCAGTAGAGCATTTGAAGGAGGATTTTGCAGAGACTAGCACTTTGCTAAGTAGAATCTGGAGTGGAGGTTTCTTTCTGGAAGCAACTTTAGACACTGTCCTTGTGTATACCGCACCAAAATATTTTGTTTTCCTATCGCCAATAGTAACCGTAGTGTGGTTATCTGTTCTATCTTTCTTGAATGAGCACTTGATTGCCAAACTCAATGTGATCCGAAAAGACTCTATAGCGACAATTGAAAGTGAATAAAATAGGTATTTAATCTGTTTTGGTAGTAATTCAAATATGTATTGGAGATTACAAGCGGGTACCTCATGAACAAGCATCGTCTTATTTAAGCTACTATTAAACAAATTAAGGGTTTATTGGATTGCTGGCCGCATATTTCTTTCTAGCATTCATGACAAACACCATAGTGAATATACTCAACAGCCCCAAGACCACAAACAGCAGTGCATTTGAGAAATAGGCAAAGATATCAGTTGGAATAGTGTAGATTAAAACAATTCTGATACAAGCTTCCATCAACAGTCCGATCGCCCAGATAATGCACAAGGTGTTGGTAGTTGACTTTACTTGCGGATTCTTCCATTTTTCATCCAATTCTCTTTGTGTGTCGGGATGGTGGCCAGAAAACTGACGGTTATACCTCCAAATCAAGTTTTCCTCCATGAATAGAGAAGTTCCAAATAGTATAGCTAGAAAAACAGTTTGGAATGAATCTTTTAGGAGAATTAGCTTGGGATCGTTTGTTAGTAGTACCACTGTGATTGAGAAAATGATTGAGATTATTACCATCGCGCCAATGGCATCAATTTGTTTGGTTTTGTAGATATTTTGTATTCCTTCCAATGCGGGAGGAATTCCTGAAAGCACCAGAGCTAGCACCAACGAAACCTTGCCTTGTAAAACTGCAATGATAACCATGGGGAGCACAATATCCATAACAATCATCTGAATGATTCCTTTCTTCATTTGCTTCTTTGCTTCGTTTTCTTGTGCTTGTCTGTCGCTGATACTCATTTAATGATTGTAGTCATTACCTTGTTCTTTTATTCTTTAGTTTCGGTTTGAGCGAGAAGGGCTGCACCGCCATTACCGAAATTCGGTAGAACAAAAACAGAAGTTGGTAAAGACCATTGCAACCTACATTGAACGATTTCGCAATGATTATATTCGCATTATGAATTGGTTCCCTATATAGTTTATTAAAGCGATATCTATTTAAGACTGATTGTCAATAGATATTGAATGCTTAAACTTCTTTGAGTTCAAAGCAATCAGTCTTTGGGCTCAGATCTGATCGTAAAAAGATATTGCAAAGGCTTGGATGCAATCATGCAGACTTGTGCCTATTTAGCACCGCACGAAAACAAAGTAATACTATGAACAAAATAATGAACATTAGAGGTAAATTATTTTTATTGCTGATTATTCCCAATTGTTGCATACTTGTTCTTGACGTGTTTTACATACATGACACTGAAAAGCGCAAGAGATCCAAGCACAACAACCAACAAGCAGGGAGAAAGGTAACCGAGGATATCTGTAGGAATAGTGTAGATGAGAATAATTCTAATTGTTGCTTCAATCAGAAACCCGATTGCCCACACCATACATAATACATTAGTGACGTGCTTTACACGAGGATTCTTCCATCTTTCATCCATTTCTTTTTGAGTTTCAGGATTGTGTCCTGAAAATTGACGGTTGTACCTCCAAATCAAGTTTTCCTTCATGAAGATTGAAGTCCCAAAGAGCAGCCCCAACAAAACAGTCTGGATGGAATCTTTTAAGAGTATAAGTTTAGCATCTGAAGTCAGTAGGACCACCACAATAGAGAATATAATTGAAATTATGACCATCACGGCAATAGCGTCAATTTGCCGTGTCTTGTAGATATTGTATAACCCTTCCAAAGCTGGCGGAATACCAGATAACGCCAAGGCTAACACTAGGGATACTTTTCCTTCCAAGATGCTGTATATAACGATTGGTAGAATAATATTCATCATTACCATTTGCAATATTCCTCTTCTCATTTGTTTTCTTGCTGCTGCTTCATCTTGTTCTCTTGAGTGGTTGTTTTGGCTCCCTAAAACGGTAGTAGCGGAATTATTTTCACTGGTCATTCTGAATGGTCTGGCGAACTGGTCCTTTTTATATTTTTTTTACGGCGCTTCAATTCGGCAAAAGCGAGTTGCAACCCGCCTTCAAAACTGCGGCAAGGAATACAAGGATGAATACATTATACAGCAAAGATCACCACAATATTATAATCCAATATATCTATAGTTTATCCAGGCTATTTCTACCAGAATAAACAATGTCCAAATAAATGGCAATTTCATTCAAAAGCACTATTAAAATCAAACTAGCCTAATTGATCTCCTGACTTTGGAGTAAGTACTAGTGGCAAGATCCCACAAACTTGATGTTGAAATTTATTGGCGCCACGAATGCAAGTTTATTGAATTAGACTGCTAACGCTTATATAGATCAATAAAATTGGCCGCACTGCCTCATAGAATGACATATTCAAAAACTGATTAACTCACCATATTACATAATGCAAAAACTAATAGTGGCTTGCGGCTCCTTTGAATTGCAGCAAAGAATGGCGCTCCAAAGATAAGAAAAGATATGATAGTAACTCGCATTATCACTGCTCAGTCCTTCTTTTTAGTTGATCGTAACACCAGAAAATCCAAGTCTTTTTGTTTGAAACAACGGCCTTTGTGACCCTCTTTGGAATCGGATAAAAACATTCTCTGGCCCGAACCTAACGAGCTCGATAGCCGGCCGTTTCTTGTGGCTGACTCTTTCTTGTCCTTATAAATCGAAGAACGTAAGCAGTTGGTGCAATGTCCAAAGACACAGCAATCGATATTCCAATGAAAGACTTGAACAAAAAGGATTCGAGTCATGGAGTGCCAAACAGCAAATATGCCAGAAAGCTGCGCAATGGAATCATAAGAACTGTTACCATAAACTTTATAATGCCGTTAATTATCTATGGAATCCTGTCGGAGAAGATATCTTTGGTTTGGGCGCTTATTCTCTCTGGTATTCCGTCAACCCTTGATGGCATGTACTATATTTACAAAACTAGAAAACTAGACGCTTTGGCTTCAATTGTTGTACTCTCTATTGTATTTTCTATTGTGGTAGTGGTAGCCACGGATGATCCTAGACTAATTCTACTGAAAGATTCCATAATGACTTTGTTCTTCTCTACTGGCTTCTGGCTGTCCCTGTTGTTGAAGGAAGACTTGATTTGGGGGTTCTATCGTCAGCTTAGTGGAAGTCATCCAGTAACAGTACACACATTGGATAAGATGTATCAAAATCCATTCGTACAAAAGACAACCAGGATAATGTGCATGGTTTGGGGAACAGGGCTTTTATTTGAAGCTGCCACCAGAATCGTTTTGATTTACACAATATCTACGTATGTACTAGGATACGTTTCCTACTTTTTGTTCTTTGGTGCAATGACAGGTCTATCGTGCTGGACTTTTTGGTACATTCAGAAAACCCAAGTGCTTAAAATGAATCCGGAACAGGAAAAGCAAATAGAAGAAGTAACTGAAGACGTATAATATATATATTTAATACTTATCTTTGTCTCGAGGTTGACCGTGTATTTTTTATCAGCGTGCCCTGAGTCTGTACTGGGATTTTGTTGTAATAATACACTGGACGAGAAGGAATTACTGAAATATTCAATTTCTTTTCTGCCATACGCTCTGGTTTGGGAATAGGAATGGCTTGGTGATTCACCAGCACAGAGTCCGTATTATACATATTGTATTCGTATCCGTGGCCGTGGGATACATCTGTTCGAGGAATACTACCATTCTCAAACTTGATATTCTTGTTTGGTCGGTCAAGTAAAACGAAAAGCCCGTGGTTGCGTTGGTTAACTGCAGTCAAGATTGAATCGAGTCTTTTACGACAAGTTTGTATTTGATTCTTGATTGAACTGTATTTTTTCTTTAGGATGTCTTGAAATACTGAATAATCTGTAGAGTTGAATTCAACTTGTATTCCCGAACGTATTTGATAGTACAGGTATTCTGTAAATATAAGAGTCGCTTTCAGTTGATCTGGCTTGACTTCTTTTTTCATTAATTCGCTGCACTCGTTCCCTTTTTCCTTTTCCCTTTGTAGTTCAATGGCTAATTGAACGTTATATCTGTCGCGCTGTTCTACACAACCAGTCATATAATCACCACTAATTACTCCTATCACACCCTCTGCACCTTTAGGATCATGAAAACCGACTTTTGCATTCCTGTTGAAAGCAAATACATGTGGATCTTTTGGCTTTCCAACTGTTCTTGACAGCAAAGGAGCCAGTGTTTTCTTGCTTTGGTACTTTTCATCCAATTCAATATTACTAATCATATCATGGAAAACCTGCGGTGTAATATCAATCGAGGTAAAGTGAAAGAATATATCTTGTGAATCTGTAATAGTTATTCTATATATTGGCGGTTTGTTTTCATAATTCTATGTTAGGAACACATTACTAAATAGTAAAATGTAAATGTCAACTGCCTGGTTGTTTCAGTGCCGTCTGGATGTGTCGTAGGAACTGGAATTGTTTTGGAGTGAATGGGATCAGAAACTACCTTATCGTCCCTGTCTTCTTGCTTACGTCGTGCATTCGCGGCTGAAGCAAACAGTTTATCTTGTGTTTTCCAATAGTCTATATTTACTTCATGATTATATAATTCTGAAGAAGATAAAAGGATCGCTGGTTGATGGATTGAGACTGTATTCATCACTTGGATCAAGTTATCATTTATCTCGTCGTATTCTTTCTATGATTAGGCTGTAGTACTTGAATCGTGCTGGTATAGTCCAGAATATCCTTCTTGACATCATTCCATGCAGAAGGAGTGAATTCAATTTCAACTAAATCTATTTTTCGATATTCCTTTACAATTTCAAGGAGCTTTAAGGATGCTACTTGCTGGTTTGGATTGACTTGAAGAACAGCTTTGAAAGCATTAGGGTTGGAGGCCACGTTATTTGCAATTTGTTGGATCATGTATCCAAATCTTCTAAAAGTTTCTTGGAATCCATTCCCAGCCAATGTAGGTAACCTCCATTTCATTTGCTTCAAAATAGACTTGAATGAGAACGGGTTACAGTTGAACGTCCAGTGAAAGAAGATATCGTCAATTGGATCCATTATTACGATTTTGTGAGCTTGCGGAAATGGCCTATCAAAATCAGAAATGATTATAAGTCGAACTGTTTTTTGTATTTCTGAAGGTACTTGCTTTCCATTTTGAACAGTAAATTGCCTAATCGTAATTGGAATATCTAGCGTCCATCTGCTATGGTTGTAAAGACTAGTAGCTGGTCTTTGCTCCTGGATGACTTTGTCGTCTGCTTCATCCTCTGTGATTCGTGTAGAAAAAGATGAAACATGTTCATTAGAAAGGTTACTTCCCGGAACTGTTACCGGTTTAGGTGGATACAGACTTTGTATTGGCAAAACTTTATGAATAGGTTGAACTTCAAAGAGCGAGTTCATGAACGCGAAGAAAACAAGACAAATAACAGAAATCACTCCTCGTATAACAAAATATTAAACACAGCTCGCTATTCGAAAGGAAATTATCTGTTGTTTTTGGTGTATTTTTTTTCCGAAAAAGCAATGCAGACCACTGCGGATAAAATGCCGTCGCCGTTCGTAGAGATAGTGTCCGTACTCTTTATGGTCTTTTCGCTCTTTTCCGTCCTAGTAGGCGGGCTATTTTTAACAATATTCTGCTTGTATGTACATTGGACAACTAGACTGTTGGCAATACTTTACCTTACATGGATATGGTTTGACAGAAGCACTATGGACCATGGAAGATATCAACCAAATCTTATCAAACATATTAGAGAGTGGCCGGTCTGGGAAAACGTTCGATCTTACTTTTCTGCCAAGCTGATCAAGACTGCCGATTTAGATCCAACGAAAGCTTATATCTTTGCCTGGTATTTATCTTTAACGTAGCCATCCCCACGGAGTCTATTGCTTCTCATACTTTATCAATATTTTCTTCAACCCACGCTTTTACCAGTTATACGATGGTATAAGATTGTTTCAATGCACCCTTCCAATCAACTTTTTGATTCCAGGCTGGAGAGACTATATTCTATCCATTGGAACGGTTGGATCTTCCAAATCAGCAATTTCAAATGCTCTAAAGCCTGGGACAGCTTTAGCTCTGTTTGTTGGAGGTGCCCGTGAATTCCATCATATGAAAAGAGGTGAAATACTATTAATTCAGGTACAATGGATCTAGTATTGAATAGCCGTAAAGGGTTTATAAAGATCGCTCTTACCCAAGGTGCTTCTTTAGTTCCAGTGCTTGGATTTGGTGAAAATGACATTTTCGACAGAGTAGACAACCCAAACTTTTCAATATTACATAAACTCGCCAAATTGGCCAAAATGGCTGCTCCGTTATTTTCTGGTAGATATGTAATTTTACCGCACAAAGTTCCCTTGGTCACCGTAGGTAAACAACGGTTAATTAGCAGTAGGCGAACCCATCCATGTAGAGAGAAGGGAGAACCCTTCGCAAAAAGAAATCGACGACTTGCATGAAGTGTACTGCGAAGCGTTAATGAATATTTATGAGAAATACAAGGACGAATACCATGCGGATAGATTGACTGCCATGCGCTTCGTTTCCTAATATAATCTGCTAATTGACTGTTATTTCAACGCTTTCTTTTTTTCATTTTTTCAATCAGAAATGTTGAGATTACGCACACTAAATAAAACTTTATACCGTCCAAAACCAATTCTAGGACTGAGATTAGGATCAGGATCAGCTCACCATGACGACCACCATCACCACGACGGAGAAGAACCAAGCGGGAGGTTCTTGGGACTAAAAGTAATTTCAAATTAATTCAAAAGGCTGGAAGACCATTTTACTTTTGGGAACCAATTTGGTATGTAGGATTTTATGGATCATTTGCAGTGTTTTTCGCATTAGAGTATTTCTCGCCAAAGAAGGGGTATTTAACTATTAATTTAGACCAAACGAATTGGCTAGAATTGAAGCCATGAAGAGACTTGAAGCTAGAGGCGAGAGCGCAACCGCATGGCCATTCCCTGCCAAATAATATATTCAATTTTAGGATTTATTTACATATTTATATTTCTGATGGGAGAAACATTTGGTCAAAAGTAACCATAGATGACACACCATCCTCAATGTATTTAATCGCAACTTGTTTCTAAGTTAGTATCAAGTACTGGAAAAACTCTGGCTATGGTAGCCTGAAAGAATTCGGTTATATTATGGCCTCCCTCTAGCCGCATTGCCCATACTGTATCGCCAATCGCTAGTTCATTAGATTCGTAAATCTTTCTATGGTTTATCATCTTCTTTGCGGCAACTTTCCATGTTGCCAAATCCAACTTGTTGCTGAGCTGCACTACTGTATATTCCTTGTTAGAAATGTAATACCTTGGAATTTTCATTATAGTCCGCAATGCGAACGAGGTAACAGCTTTCTTTTGAAGCTTTCGAGAAGTCGGGAACAAAAGCCGCAATTACTTGGCCAATCTTATAATCCTGCTCAATCTTTTGCTTCTTGTATATATTTGGTACTGCAATCGGCTCTTCCTTCTTTTCCTCTCCTTCAAACATTCTCTTCAAATCATCCTTGATCCTGTTTCTCAAATGCGAAGAATCCAAATACTTTCGAGATATCAGATTGAATTCTTTCAAGATTTCGGAATTTCCAAGTTTTGCAACCAGTGATCCTTGAGTTGGAGCGTTGATTCCACCGCAACTTTCATTCAATTTGGATATGAGCTCTCTGCATTCTGGCGAAGACGAAAATTCTTCCAGTACCAATCTTCTCACTGCGTCGAATTTCCCGCTCCTTTTGAATTCTGTGAGGATTTCTTGTGGTGCCATGTTTGCAGGATTCATTTGTAGAAAGACAAAAAATATTTCTGGGGAGTAAGACTAAAAATATCAGTCTAACTTTCTAATTGCCGTTATATGAATGCAATATTTACCATCAGCTGTCAATAAATTTCTTGACAAAGCAGATAAACAAATGCGAGATTTGGAAAGCGAATTACACCAGTATGAACAATCTAAAGCGCCTTCGCCTGCCGAATCCAGATCTTCAATTTCAACTTACTTTAAAAGAGTGTCCTGGTCAAAGGAAACTGATCCAGAACGCGTAGGTTATTGCTAATGCAGGAACCGTTATATAAAAGCCAGCAAACACTAAAGGATGACGAAATCGAACAAGTCAAATTGAATCTAAACGAAGCAAGCGATGCTATACATGGTACCATTGGAAAGCTATTGAAACGCGGGGATGATCTGGGGGATATTCAGAATAAATCAGAGGAACTGGGCAATGTCGGCGGAATGTTTAAAAAGAGCAGTAAGCAAATTTACCACAAGAGCGTGCTTAGCAAAATACTGGTATTTCCAAGATTAAATTAGAAAAATAGTTGTATAGTCTTGTTATCTCTGACACTACTGACACTACTAGGAGGTTTGCACAAACTAATCTAGTAATACTATACGCAGTTGGTGTTTGGGTCCTAAAACAGATATTTCCTGTCAAGGCACCTCCCCCACCACCACCGTAAGAAATTTCTAATTCAGTGCACCCGCACCAGCACCTCCTGCTACAACAACATCACCACCAGCTAGCCCAATGCCGCCATTTTATTGTCCACCGGTTTCTTGCAACTGCATGTGTCCGCCACCAACTGTCATTTATTATCCCGCCCCACCTGGATATCCTAATGGACCAAACTTTCCCCTACCAACGACTATTATGCCCACAAATGTACCTACACCTTCTCATTTCCCAAACTTTGACGGAAAGAAACACTAAATATATTAATCATCTTCAGATTTAGTTTCTTCAGGCACATCAATCATTCCCATTATGAAATCAAAACTTGTTTTATCTACTGGGATAACAGACAGTCTCGACCGCTTCAATAAGGCGAAATCTTTAAGCTCCTTGTCTTTGTATTTCTGTAGCTCTTTCAACGAAATGAAGTTCAATTTCTTTTCAAATTGAACATCCACCTGCATTAATTATGTTCACCATAAACCATTTCGGGTCCAGCTTGTCCGATTTAGGATCGTAGTATGGGTGTGATTTATCGAAAGCAGTATGATCCACGTATGCTTCTTTAACTACCCGTGCCAATCCCGCAATCCCCGGAGTCTTGCAATTAGAGTGATAATATAGGCACAAGGATTAGCAACAGCTTACCAAATCATCTATTTTCATCTTCTTCATGTTGTTCCTTGCTTCATAATTACGAACCTTTGTTAGCGGTCCTTACTCCTTCCCAAGCAGTTGTTTTACTCTTTTCCAAATCATCGATTGAGAACTTCACATCGACTCCATTCTCCAATCTAGACTCTGGCTCTGCCTTAATCAAATAGTAGTTGGTCGGTTTTGCCTTCATCAGAAAAATATCGAGTAAAATTGGAAATTTTATGTTACCGGATAGTCTATAGATGAAATATTGGGCGGTTGTTTCAATCTGGCTCTGTTATAGTTCGTCCGTATGGTTGCATGTGATGTTGGTATAACGGCCGCACCGAGGAAATATAAGGACTGCAAAACCAAAATATTTTCACCAATGTCCAAACAATTTACACGTCAAGAAGTTGCAACCCACAGCACCCATAAGGATGCCTGGATCATTATTGATACTGTAGTGTACGATATCACTAAATTTGCCTCATTGCATCCTGGCGGTGAACTTCTCCTTCTTGATTATGCAGGAAAAGATGTTACTAGTAAACGCAATATTAATTCGCAGAGGAATTTTATGGATTCCATCGCCAAGAAGTCCTAAGAAAGTACAAGAAGTTGGAAATCGGTACCATCGTCAATGAAAAACCTCAGATCATCTTGAACACTCCTGAAGCTATTTCCAAAGTTCCTTACGCTGAACCATCTCATTTGCAAGGATTCCATTCACCATACTACAAGTAAGTGCGATCTGATTTAGCAAATCTCATATTGAATATCGCAAGGCAGTTAGAAAGTTTATCAGAACTGAAATTCACCACGATGGATTACAAAAGGACGATTCAAACCCACCTGCATCAAAGGAAGTGTATCAACTTTGTGGTAAAGCTGGTCTTTTGGCTGCTAATGTCGGTCCTGGTAAGCACTTGGATGGATTCCCGCAGCTTGCTGGTATCAAACCTTCTGAATTTGACTATTTCCACGAACTGATTTGCCATGAAGAATTCACCAACAACGGTCTTCCTGGATACACTGACTCATTAGGCTCAGGTTTGGTTATCGGATTGCCTCCAATCATCAACTTTGGCTCACCTGCATTAAAGGCCAAGGTCATTCCAGAAGTCTTGCGTGGTGATAAAATTATCTGTTTGGCCATCAGTGAACCAGGCGCTGGAAGTGATGTTGCAGGTATGTTGACAACTGCCCGCAAAACTCCTGACGGAAAACATTATATTGTAAATGGTGTCAAAAAGTGGATCACCAACGGCACTTTCTCTGATTACTTTACTACCGCTGTACGCACTGGTACTGGAAAGGGTGCAGGTGACATCTCCATGCTGCTGATTGAAAGAAAACACGGTGTCGAAACCAAAGCAATCAAAACTTCTCACAACGTTACCACTGGTACTGCTTATGTCACTTTTGAAAACTGTCTCGTTCCTGTAGAAAACTTGCTCGGTAAAGAAGGGCAAGGGTTCCAGGTAATCATGTACAACTTTAACCATGAAAGATGGGTTATGATTGTTTGTTGTACTGCTGCAACTCGTTTGGTCATCGAAGAATGTTTCAAGTGGGCTAACCAAAGAGAAGTTTTCGGAAAGAAATTGATTGAGCAACCTGTCATTAGAAACAAATTGGCACACATGGTTTCCAAGGTCGAAGCAGTCCACAGCTGGCTAGAGAACATTACATATCAAATGAATAACATGTCATACAAGGAACAGTCTGTCAAGTTGGCTGGCCCTATAGCATTAGGAAAGCTGCTCGCCACCAGAGTTGCACACGAAGTCAGCGATGATGCAACTCAAATCTTTGGTGGTAGAGGTATTACCAAAACTGGAATGGGTAGAATTATTGAAAGTTTCCAAAGAACATACAAATTCCAAGCTATTTTGGGTGGATCAGAAGAAATTCTTGCTGATCTCGGTATTCGTCAAGCAATGGTAAGGATACTAACTAACTGCAGCGTTCATTCCCAAATGCTCGTTTGTAAACTCAATAAACTGTTTTCCTTTTGCAAATTAAAACATTTTATTAATCAAATTTGGCTTGCATTTGAGGACGCTCTCTTTCTTCCCAACTTCAGGATTCCAGAATACATACTGTGGTTTGAGCTGACTCTTTTCGGTTGTGGTTCATCAGTCGCAATCTTTTCAAACGAAATACGAACTTGACCACCGCTATATCCTTTCATTTCGAACCATTCATCCACTGAATCAGTGTGCGCCAAGAGCTCTACAAGATTGAGGTCAACATATCCAAGCTCTACATCATTACTGATCATGTTCTTGTCAAGCACGGTGAATTTTAAAGATTCCGTGGTACTTGGAACAGTGAATTTTTCATCGTGCCAAATAGGATTTAGCGATTTCTTTATGACTGCAGTTTTGTATATGCTCTTCTTTACATCCGGGGCGGTTACTTTTACATATGGGTCGGATGTACCACCACGGTCTACACCTTGAAGACCCCGTGCAGAATGAATATGGAAATTAATTTTGTTGCCATTGGATATCGAACGAAGGGAGGCAACAGATGCTAAGTTAGTTTACTTTCTACCTCTTTCCACATCTGGTAGGGCTGGGCTTGGAGATTTCACTCTAATATCTGGTACACTTGTCGACGAATTCATGTTTGTAGCAGAGTTTCGACCAGGTATAAAGTCCTCGACAAGTTTAATGTCTTGTTCTGGGGCTCTGAGACTCAACGGTGTATCCTCATCTTTTTCTGCGGTGTTTTCTACAATTGGAGGAGGAGCATGAGGTTTTTGACTGTCATCATCAGCATTTTTGGGCCTATTAGGTCTTCTTGATTCAAGCCCATACGACTTTGGCGTTTGATCAGTTGGTGGTTCTGGATGTTCTAATGCCCCTAGACCATCCTGAGAAGATAGAGGTGAAATGGCACTTTTTACAGCTCCAGAAGATTTCTTTTTACCAGTCATCAACGACCCTAATCCTGTGACTTGAGATGTAAGGCCTCTTCCAAATTTACCCAAGGCAGTCGTTTCCGTGGCTAAACGTGACTCTGTAACGTTTGAAGTTAAAGGCTTTGCAATTTCCTTTGGCTGGAAAATGAAGCAGATATCCACAGTTCCCTGTCCAATATCCAGCGGGACAGTAATGTTAATTACTTGATCGGGTACAATAGTAGAGAGGGGAATTCTGCAATGCCCCAAGGAAACATTGTGGGTAAATTGATTGTAATCCTTCAAGTGTAGATCAATCGTTGACTTCATTCGAGAGTAGATATCAATGTATATACGTTCATCAAACACGGGGTTAAGGGTCTTCTTGTGTATTTTGGACTTGTGGACATTATTTCCATTTAGTGTTATAATACAGTATGGGTCACTAAATCCGTTACTATCTACAGCAGGCAAATTCTTGGCCGAGAGCAAATCAAATTGTAGCACTCCAGTATCTAGAGATGAGAATAGATTTACCATATTTATCATTCACTGCAACATCCAATTCAACAGGGAAGAAGGAAAATCCAAGATTGATTCTGCAAGTGATAGGAAGCTTTTCACAGTCAGTCTCTCGTAGAGAATATTGGTGGAAATTAACCCAGTTGTTCTTCTTACCCAGCAGTTCTGTGACAAAATCTCCCTTCCAGACACCCAAAATATAGTCCTTATCGGAAGGAGACTCACCAAATTGATCTCTCACATACAGCACGAATTTAGTCGAGACAATATCAGTGATAAATCTATCATTTCCTATACGTTAAGCACACCTACCTGCGTGCCAATAAACAATACTCTTTGCAGTTGGCGGAGCAAAGGTAGAAAATAATACCTTTTCATCACCATGTACCGACGAAATAGTGACATATGGTCTTACTCGTCGATTAAACTCTCCAGACTTGATTTTGATAGATAAAATACCAGTCCTATGGGCATTGACTTTCTCCAAGATGTTTGCAGTATTGCTTTCAACCACTGCCAAGCTTTCGTTTGACCCAATTTGCGTCGAAACCAAAGAAACTCGACCTGCAGCATCGGTTGTTGCCGCTGGCTTTTCGGCTATTTTTTCTTTTGCTTCTACAGCGCTGGAGCTTTTTTCTTGCAAGGAAGTGGGTGTTTCAGCGTGGGTGTCTTGGGGCGATAATGGAAGCGTTGCCTGAACAGGTGTTTCGTTCATAGATTTTCGGACTACATATAACACATCTTGTGCTTCGACTGAATAATCTTGTAAAATATGGAAAAGATTAAGTTCAAAGTGGATATGGCCTTTCTGACGCACTTTGCCAGTCTTGATATCTTGTGTGAAACTAGTCAAGTTTGCTTTTGTCTTTTTAAAGAAGCTTTTCCCTAAAGAATCTCTAGGAGCAGGTTCGTTCTCTTCCATATCAGCATCCGTTTCAATCACAGTATTCAAATATATAGGGGCCCAACTACAATTAAATGATTAATTACACGTCCAGTGTTTGTCCTTCTTTAACAGTGACAGTAAGTCCATCAAGCTCAAACTTTCCGATTTGGTTCATATCTAGGGAGCTTCTATCAGGATTTAAGAACGCCAAGAGCGGACCAATTGGTAGCTCAGCTTTTCCTAGCGGTTTATCTTTTGCCAAGTTGTTGAAATCGAAAACTTCCATCGTGATCTGCTCTTTCAATGAATATGCCATAGTGTAGAAAGTTTCATTCCAGACTGGAGCTAAAGTATTTTCTCTGTGTGCTGTAATACCCACATTACGGCCTTGCAGATAAACCCTTGCATAAGGGTCAGATTTCCCTACAATTATACTAAAATTACTTCCAAGGATTTCAGTGTTTTCCAAATCTTTGGCACCTAGAACAGTGATTCGAGCTAATCCAAGTGGTTCTTGATTGGTTGTCTTTGTTCTATCAACCATGGTCTGCCCAGCATCCAATTGTGAAAACTTGACGCTGATTCTAACCTTTCCAACAGGATTTCCGAACAGCTTGTACCAATCATCTGTTGCTTTAATGGCATGCGCCAAATTAATTTTAACTTCTCCGATACTTTCACCTTTGTTCAATATTTTAAAGTTGTAATTGGCAATGCCAATATCAGGACAATAGAAAACGTGTTTAGATTCCCAGCTAGGATTAGATGTACGTTTTCGGTGAGCAGTTCTAAACATTTCTTCCCCGTCAAAGTAGGCTGCACACTCTAAAACCGAAGAATGAATTCCAGCCTTCATCAATTCCTTAGCTTGGTGAACATAAACTGTTATGATTCCAGCTTTGTGACTCAAATTAAGTTCATCCAAGTTTGTGACTGGCCCATTGCCAAGAACTGGGAAGTATGAGAGATTAATTCTCAAAGAGCCGCTGGATTTCTTTCCAGGAGTGACAAGTTTTTTCCATACTTCAGCACTGTAAGTTTCCATTGGAGATCCCCATTCCAATAATAGATTCTCTTTTTCTTCTTTAGTTAATTCCTCCTGTGTTCCATCCGTATTTTCCTCTGGGAGCTCCAGCAACTTTATCCATTTGTGAAGCTTCAAAGTACTTGTAATACCCAAACTCTTTGATCCAATTGGAGCTACATGGAAAACTTCAAACTTCAATTCATCGGATTTACTATCCAGTTGTGTAAGCGTAGACTTGTAAATCACAACATGGAATACTTCGTTCCATTTTGGATCCAATGTGTTGTCAATTACACGAGTTCTGGCAATTTCAGTTCCCCCAAGTTTAATTACGGTAGCAGGATCACTAATACCCGTTACATCCTTGTTCTTCAGTCCTTTTGCTTCAGCAACAGTGACTATGTTAAGTAAAAATACTTTGCAATACACCAACAGGTGATTCTGTCTGACCAGCGGACGCATCAAACCAAGCACCGATCGGAAAGTTCATTTTTACTGGGTTTACCAAAATGGAAGCAACGATTCCATCCACAGTTGTCCTAATATAGTCTCCTAAACCACCCAACTTGTTGATATCTCCCGTTCCAAGTGGGACTAATTTGAAATCCATACTAGGCGTGCTGACAAATCCAATATCTACTGATTGAATATGAGGAAATCCATTAAAAAATTTCAGTTGAACACGCATCTAGTATTAGGAATTTCTACCCTCCCACTGAGATATAACTCTTTGATTGCCACAGTAAGAGGTAAAACACCAAGAGTTGCTTTTAAAACTACACTGACATTTCGCAAATCTCTCAAGTTTCTTTCTAATTGAGAAACGCTCTGGTCATCAAAAGGCATGAATGTCAAATCCCAGTCCATGATCAACATTTCATCATCGGTTCCTGCAAACGTTTTAATTGCTTCAATACGCGGAGCTTGACTCCCTATAATTAAAAACAAATACCGAGACAAAAGTCTG
Organism: Boothiomyces macroporosus; assembly: GCA_027604185.1. Taxonomy (NCBI): domain Eukaryota; kingdom Fungi; phylum Chytridiomycota; class Chytridiomycetes; order Rhizophydiales; family Terramycetaceae; genus Boothiomyces; species Boothiomyces macroporosus. Next base: position 44,200 of record JADGKB010000012.1, read on the forward strand.
TCAATACAAGCTCTTCCAAGAATGCCGGTTTGTAGTATTCAAGGGAAGAATCAATAACGCTTTTTATCGAAGCAGATAGTGAAGGCTCGTAATTGATCCAGAATCGTCTGAGAAACTGATTGAACCATTCAACCTTTTCTTGATCCACGTCAATCTGGTTGAGTGAGTAATCCTTAAGCGCCTGATTGCGAACCTTTTTGTAAAATCTAGTCATGTTTCTCGAATATACAAGGGATATTACCCACAAAACCGCAAAGTACCATGCAAACGCAAATCTAAAGTAGGTGATAAACCAAGTTAATATCATGGTTATCACAATGATTCCGGAGGTAGACAAATGTTGCCATGACCCGAAACTGTCAATAGTTTGTGCTATAGGTTCTACTTTACTTTCAATTTGCGAGACAAGTCCAAGTCCTGCTTCTGTTGATTTGATAGGGGCAGCAGTGAGCCAGTCTTCGTTCAGAGGGTTTTCCTTTCTATCTTTCAAGGTAGGAGGAGGCTCATAGAATTGTTCCACCATTCCGTGATTTTCAAACTTTTTGGTGAGTTATTGTTTTGACTCGGGATCTTGGTGTGAAAGAAGGTTGAGCACACTAAGGGGGGCTGAATAAATATACAATTAAGGAATATGATAATAGCAAGATTTATTTATTTACAAGTCAGTATTTAACGTATGGACTATGCTGTCTTTTTCAATGTAAACACCTTCAACGACAACACTGGAGAGTACAGAGTCCGGAATTTCTACCTTTGCAATGTTCGCGAGTGAATATCTACGTTAGCGCAATCGTACTGTTCAAGAATCTTTCCTCCTGCTTTTGTAATTGATTCAAGAGACTTTTTGAAAAAAGACTCTGCATAATTATCCTTGAGAGTGACCAAGTATACTTTGTTACTATTCGTTTACCGTTATTTGCAGCCAGTGCTGCAGAGAGAAGCATTGAGAATTTCATTTTTCAGAAAAATGGAAAGAATATTTTGCGCAAGTGCAAAGTGAAAATCACTTCAACAACAGAAATATATGCTTGAGCGACTGTCACAAATTGGATCAACAGCTGCTCCTTACTCTATTCTTGTTCATTGGTTTCTTCCAATAAGTGGCGCAGTGGAAATATTCCGGACGGCCAATCAAATTCAATACTGTTGAAAAAAGAAATTTTTGCACAACTCGACTTTACTTTTTTACAATGGCAGAAACTTTAGTATTCAGAGGAACTCTTAAAGGACACAGCGGATGGGTTACTTCCATCGCTACTTCAGCTGAAACCCCAAACACCATCTTATCCTCATCTCGTGGTAAGTAATACAGTAGATTCGACTGGATATAATCTATATTTGGAGAATTTCAAGGGATGGATTAATCATTAGACAAGAAAATCATTGTCTGGCACTTGACTCGTGACGAAGAAAACTATGGTGTTGCCCACCGTGCTCTCACTGGACACAACCACTTTGTTCAAGACGTTGTCATCTCTTCCGATGGACAATTCGCTCTTTCCGCCTCATGGGGTAAGTAGACTTGCGTTCGATGAAGAGTTTTTATTTCATGCGTGTCATCAGATTGGATCTTGGATTTGTGGTGCAATAGTTTTTATTGTATTTCATATTCATTATCTGCTAATGCTGCAAAAAACTATGCCTCTTTCTAATCAATTGAGGTCTGAGGACAATCTTTGTTTTGAACAGGGCTAATCTTTTAGACAAGACTCTCCGTCTTTGGGACATTGCCACTGGTAAGACCACCAGACGTTTCGTTGGCCACACCAACGATGTCTTGTCTGTTGCTTTCTCTCCAGACAACCGTCAAATTGTTTCCTCATCTCGTGACAAGACCATCAAGTTGTGGAACACTTTGGGTGAATGCAAATTCACTTTGACTGATGATAGCCACACTGAATGGGTCTCTGCCGTCCGTTTCTCACCAAACTCTGCCAACCCACTTATTGTATCTTCAGGATGGGACAAACTTGTAAAGGTAATTAATATTTGTGTTGGCTTAGGCTTAATACAAGGTCTTTTACTTGAAACGTAAATGGGGGCAGGGAAGTCGCAATACGCGAATGGAAAGTTATCCAGACGCTGCTCCGCCTTTTAAAGGTCTTTTGCTGAAATTTCAGTGAATGGGGGCAGGGAAGTCGTTGATGAACGAATGGTAATAACCAGACGCTGCCCCACCTTTTCAGAGCCTTTCTAACTTTCTAGGTTTGGGATTTACACAAATGCAAGCTCAAGACCAACCACTATGGACACAGTGGATACGTTTCTGCCATCACCATCTCCCCAGATGGTTCCATCTTTGCTTCTGGTGGTAAAGACTCTGTTGCTATGCTCTGGGACTTGAACGAAGACAAGCACTTGTACTCCCTTGAAGCTGGTTCACCAATCAACGCTCTTTCATTCTCTCCAAACAGATACTGGTTGGTTGCTGCTACTGCCAACTCCATCAAGATCTGGGATTTGGAATCCAAGAGCGTTATTGATGACCTCAAGGTCAACACTGACGTCAAAGGAAAGGCTCTTCCACCACAATTCATCTCCCTTGCATGGTCTGCTGATGGTCAAACTCTCTTTGCTGGTTCTACCGATGGAAACATCTACGTATGGACCGTCCACGCTTAAATATACTTTTGGCCATAATAAATTGTTATTTTTACAATTTCACTGTAATATTTTCAACGTTTGTTCTCAATTTCGACTTGCTGGATCTTATCAAAATTTTAAATTAAATAGGCCGGGTCGCCCGATTTTTTCCTCATTTTGAATGCAAATCATCCCTCCAAGTTTTTACCAAACCCAACCTTGGTCTAACCTCAAGTTACTCCCGCAAAATGGAGATCAAATTATACTCTCAGCGATATTCTTTCAAGCAGTGTTCCTAATCGGTGGTGCATTCTCAAATTACAGCAGTCACTACCGCAATTTAAAAAGCTCAAAGCAAGCAAGTTGGGCTATTCACATTGGTATCTTTATTTTAATGCAGTGTCTATGGTATTCTCGCTGATTATTGTGACGTTAGCCTACCCACTATTCTCTGATGAAGCATTAATGAATGACAAACTATTTGGATACAGCGATTATTCAAGATCTGTTTATGCAATCACTTGCGGATACTTTTTATGGGATACTCTGATTTCAATTTATTATATTGGAGAAACTGGAATTCCATTTGTATTTCACGGATCGGCTTGTTTTTGCGTCTTTTTCCTCTCATATGTAATCGATTAGTAATTTAGTTGCCGTATGTTCAGCATTATGGAGCAGCATTTTTGATGTTTGAGTTAAGGTACGACCCTACTAATTTCAGTACTGTCTTTCTCAATGTTCACTGGTTTTGCGATAAAACTGGATTGACTGGATCGAAACTCCAGTGGATCAACGGGATGATTTTGTTGTTGGTATTCTTTAGTGTCAGATGCTGCTTTGGCACATACAAGATGTTGGACTTTGTCTGTAAGTGAATATTAACTATAGTCACCGCTTTCCCTCATAGAGATAAAGTGCCTTTTGGTATTTTCTATATTTATGCCATTGCAGCTACTGGTTTGGGGTCTTTGAACTTTTACTGGTTTGCGACAATGATACGCTCAGTAATGTCCAGATTCAAGGAAACCAAAAGGAAGACTGAATAAATTTGAATTAATAGGATTTGTTGCGGATTGTATTTTATCTAATATATTACATATCAGTGTAGATGAATCCAACAGTTATGTCTGGTGCATTTATCCCAATAGCCTACCTAGATTTTTCAATGTGGTTATGAGCAGCCTGACCAAAGCAGGTCCATCAATCAGTGTATCTAAATTAATCTGCGAATCATATGAATTTTGTGATTCGCAGATCGAAGGGGGCCGAAATTTCTAGGGACTAGCAGTTTCACACCATCAATCATATATTAAAAATATTATGATGGATAGAGCGATTGCGGCAGCCATGTTACAATAAAAGAGACCCAGAAGGGTTTTGTGAAAGACTTGCCGCTTAAATGAATGGATCCGCCAGTGAGTTCCCTGGCTGTGACAGGATATGGATAAGAGTACAAGATTCCTGGCTGTCAAATGATTACATAGGTTGAGCCCACCATTGATATTATGCAATAAATTTAATTTAGCGTCATTGGCTGTAACATCTTAGCAATCCCACGTAACAGGTGCACTCATAAAAAATGTTCAGTACAGGTCAAAATGATATGAGTTTATTAAAATTGTAATTACTCAGCAAAGCCAGCAATATAGCAGGCACTTGTTATTCTGGCTGTATGACGTTTTAGTGCATCCTAAAATAAGACAATAATTACCATTCTAGAGAATCTTTTTCCACATCTTTGGCACCCAAATGGTTTTACATCAGAGTGCAAACTTCTTTGGTGTCTTTTCAAATCATGAGATCGTCTAAATGCTGTACCACATTCTTGGCAAGCGTAGTTTCTTTCTGTATGGTGTATTCTTGAGTGTGATTTGAGGTTGGTCTGTTTAGTGAAAATCTTTTGGCATCCAGGGAAAGTGCATTTGAAAGCACCTTCTTGCTGCTGTGCCTGCCATTCATTTGGATTATATGAGGAGTTTGTTCCGTTGGTGGACCATGAGGCTAAGGAAGAGTCTGAACCAGAATGCTTTAGTGATTTACCATTGAATTTGAGAGGGTTTACTCTAGTATGAGGAATAAGATTTGGCGAGTAGTTATGAGGTTGTTCATGATATTGTTCAGTAAATTGCATTTGGTTTTCCATCTTTACCCATGCGTATTGTCCTTGTTCCGACGGAGAATATCCAGCCGAATAGTTGCCATCGTAGCTTGCAGAGTGTTGCCCGTCGTAACCAGCAGAGTGTTGCGCGTCGTAACCAGCTGAGTGTTGCAGTTCATAACCAGCAGACTGTTGGCCATCGTGGTATAGGTTACTATTTTCATGGATGGCACCAAGGTATAATGAGTTTCCATAGTTACTTTCAGTTTCGTATGCTGACTGAGGTTCTGGAATCATATCATAACTTTGCATTTGACTGGTTTGAATTGCAAAGGGATTTAACCTTTCCGCTGGTGTAACAGGTGGTGAAATTAGACTTTGAAAGTCGGGCATTGCATTAACTTCAAAGTGTGCTGATAGAGGTACATCGGAGCGCATTATCGGTGCACTCATTGGCATATATCTTAGAGAAGGGTCGCCATTCTTGTCAGCAGAGTTTGGTGAAATTGGGGCTGTATTTACGTTTACATTTAGTGGAGCTAAAAACTTGGATTCCCAATTGTTTAGCATTTCATTGCTACCCAAATCCATTTGCATTTTTAACGAGGTTGTTTGGAGTTGAAAGTGTTTGTTTTTAAACGTTTACTTTTTCAATGGGCTATCGATTTAAGGGCGCCACTTTATGTCACACTCCACTCTGGACCAATGAGCCTTGAACAATAAGCGGAAAGGCTCGCAGGACCCTATCTCCACGCTACTATTGAGTAACTGTGATTGGTATAGTTGGAAGCCACTTTAACTCTCGCGGGCTCAAAGTTAAAATCAGCTATCGATAAAAACTGATTATCCGGTAGCTTTCCATAAAAAGCACCGAAAATGACTCTTTTAGGCAATTGAAAATGAAATGCGGACAAAAACTACTACTAGATTAATCTTAAGATTGTTGGTATTTTGCAATGCCAAGTCACAAATATCTGAAACGCTTGGACAACTGTTTTTACAAGATTTTAATTGGACTAGAGTGAGGCGACATACGGCCGCTTATGTCATTAATTTAACACATGTCGATTGATATAGAGGATGCGGCATTCGCAACAGACTGTGTGCTTTTGAGCGATAAGTCTTGTTAGAGGGGTACAGCTCAATGGGATAAAAATGGCAACTTCTGTCATGCAACTGGGGCAATTCAAGTCATGAAGATTAAAGCCAGATTGGTTCGTAGGATCAACTATTTGCAGGGCTTCAGCTGTGTTGGGCCATGCACATTCAAAAACATTAAGCTGTCAAAATCGCAAATACGATTTTCAGTCTGGAAATATTCTGCAAAATCGTCTCAAGATGTAGAGGACAATGGTAAGTAGGATGATTTGCAAAAGATCCAACAAGTAAATGCTTGTGAGCAAGAGCCACTATCTACATTGGTTTCTTTATTACATCCACCAGCAATTCTATTCCTCTTGTCATTATTTCCAAATCCTTCTCATCCCCAGCACTGGAATAAGCGTACGGGAAAATATTACTTTCTCTATCAACCAACAATCCCTGTTCCTCTAACTTTTTCAATACGTACCGACATCCCGCTTGTACTTCGGTTATAGTTTGTCCTAAGCTTGTGCAATATTCTTCAAACTGTGACTTTATCTCCTCCGCATCCTTGCTTGAATTTATCAGTTCCACAGATCGGGCCGAAGTCTCCAATATTGAAATTAATTTCTATGTTAGTATTATTTCACCTTTTCATATGAATATAAATTTTCAATCAACTGCTCTGATGATGCCATATGCGAGATCAAATTTTAAAAAAAATGAACTCTATCCCCAATCTTCAAATGCTTATTTCTGCATAATTTTTAATTGCAAAGAGAACAAACGTGCTTATGGAATTAATGGAGCTGTCGATATTGATACCAGGGCTGGAATTAATCAAATATTCTAACCCTGAACCTGTGCTTCTAATTTAATCGAATGCCTTACTTTAAATATAAGCTAATCGGGGTGAGATGCAAACGCTATTTAATTATTTAAGGTTTAAATTGGAATGGATAAGGTGGCGCATTCCTGCTTCATTTTTTCTTAATCTTTCCAAAAGGTAATCGGCGATTCACCATAGATTTCGCTTTATACCACCTCCGTAATGGACGCACTCAAAAACCAATACCTCAACTCACTTCGGGAACTCACATTTAATTCAAAACCAATCATCACAAATCTCACAATAATTGCCGAAGAAAACCTCAGCAACGCACATGTAATTGTACAGGCAATTGAACAGCAAATCAGTAATGTAAGTAGTTTAATAGAAATCTTGTTTAATTTTAAAATTCAATTTCCCATATAACATGCATATTTACCCTTTAGGTACAACCTGCATTTGTAATCCCGCTCCTCTACCTGATGGACTCTATTCTAAAGAACGTTGGAAAGGGCTACATTGCTGCCTTTCAAAAGAACTTGGTTCGAGTGTTCTCGGATGCATATGCAAAAGTTAATGACGCTGACAAGGCTAGATTTCAGGTTGGAATAAAATCGTTTTTAATTTCTAGAGGACTCTACAGACTTGGAAAGCTACACCTGGTGGATACTTGTTTCCTTCTCATGTAATTGCTGGAATAGAAAGGGCGATAAATGTTGCCAATTTACCGCCAGTTGGCTATGTAATGAATGTAACTAATTCATAATAATAGAATGGACAAAAACCTCCTGCTGCAGCCTCTGTTCGTCCAGCTGTACCGCAACCAGTGTTGAACCAAGCGCAAGTGCTGCAAAGGTTGACTGCTTTGCTGGCCCAAAAGAATGCATTGTTGTTAGCTAACCCAAATAACTATCAATTAGGAACTGAAATAAATGTTTTGACACAGGTTTTCCTGTTGCTAACCGTAGCTTCTACAAGTAGTTCAAACCACAACACTAGATCCAAACACTTTGGCATCAATAAATTCAAAAATCGATAGTATTGCTCCCACAGTGAATAGCATTCCTCCAAACATCTTACCGACTGCCCCAGCAAGACCTGCAATTCACCACCCAAGCCCTGCTATGCCAACACCTTCTATCCCAAGTATTCCTATCGGCACAACCATCGGACTATCTGGTGGGGTTGGGCTAGGGAGCAATGGGGTTGCTGGCCTTGGATCTAATGGACTAGGAGTACCAACTTTAGGCTCTTCTGCAGGACTTGGCAGTATGACAGTTGGAAGTGCTCCAGGACTTTTAGGACAGAGTATAGCACCAAAAACTTCAGGATTAGGGATTTTGCCAAACTCAATTAATCCATCACTATTAGCAAATATCAATTCATCAGCATTGAACGGTTTATTATCAACATTGAACCCATCTACACTTTTATCAATGACTAACTCAGATCAAAAGGTTCCTGTGATTCAATTAACCCAATCTGATATCACGAAACCAATAAAGAATCTTTATAATGTTTTATACGACGATATCGAGCTGCAATGCAAACAGTGCGCACTTCGATTCCCAGGCGAAAACGGCAAAGAAGAATTGACAGCTCATCTTGATTGGCACTTTAGAAAGAATCGAAGAAAACACGAAAAGAAAAAGACATCGAGCAGAGAATGGTATCTGACTGAACCAGAGTGGGTAATTGAACAGCCTATAGAGCCAACTGAAAACCAAGGTAAATTTCACCAACAATAGTAGCGCCAGTGTTTTTTGATCAACCTGAAGAGCAAGAAGTGGAAGTTCAAAGCTGCATTCCCACAACTGATCCAATCAACAAATGCGAAATATGTAAAGAAACAATAGAAAAGTTTTACGATGATGATAATGATGGGTGGATGCTCAGAGGTGCGGTTAAAGTCAATGATTTGGTAATTGATTCCTAACTCTAGTTTTACCATCAGACTTGTTACAATGATAAGCAAGACACACCATCTTTGCCAAAAAGAACTCTTGATAGTGACGATATGGAGCCTAGTAAAAAGATTCGTGTTCAATAAATATATTTGAAATTTATCTGTGAATCAATTTCATTGTAGTTTAGGCCATATCTGATAAAATAGGAGACTAACAATAATACCAGATATTTATTATTTATCCCAAGAGCTTAATCTCCCCGACCTCAATGTTTTGTAAATAGCTGGTCATCAGTCAAATTTCTCACCTGACATCATGTCACCAAAGGATAAGGCACGACAATTTAGCTTTGCAAGCAAACTAATTGAAGTTTCAGACAGTGAATCAGTTTTAGATTGGCCGGAACCGATTATACCTCCAAAAACTGTACTCCCTGATGCAAATGAACGCGATTATTTACCCTTGATATTGAACGCAAGAGTATACGATGTCGCTGATGAAACACCACTTACACACGCAAGAAAAGTAATTCAGGGCTAATCGCAGCTTTCGAATCGTCTTGGAAATATGATTTATATCAAACGAGAAGATACCCAACCGATATTCTCGTTCAAATGCAGAGGGGCGTTCAACAAAATGTTTAATCTGACCAAAGAACAAAAGAACAAGGGGGTTTGCTGCGTATCGGCTGGCAACCATGCTCAAGGTTAGCCGGATTAACCGTAGGTGTTGCTTTGGCGGCACAAAAATTGGGGATTAAAGCAAAGATTGTCATGCCAACTTTTGCTCCAGAAATCAAAGTTGAAAATGTAAAAAGGCTGGGCGCCACAGTGATCTTGTTTGGAAATAACTTTGATGATGCCAAAAAGGAATGCATGAGAATTTGTAAAGCGGAAGATCTTACCTTTGTCCCACCGTTTGACGATCCATATGTAATTGCTGGGCAGGGAACAGTTGGAATGGAAATCCTGAATCAAATTAGGCAAACTAGATTGGATGCTATATTTGTTTGCTGCGGTGGTGGCGGATTGATTTCAGGCATTGCTGCGTATGTTAAACGCGTAAGACCAGAAGTAAAGGTCATTGGTGTAAATACCGTCGATTCAGATAGTATGTACCAATCGCTATTGAAAGGCAGTCCAGTTGAAATTAAACAAGCTGGACTGTTCTCTGATGGCACATCTGTTAAACTGGTTGGAACGGAATGTGTTCGAATTTGCAAGCGTGCGGTTGATGATATGATTCTAGTTACCAACGAGTACCATAGCAATTAACATAGTGAAATCTGTGCATCCATAAAAGATGCCTTTGACGATTGCCGAGCAGTTTTAGAGCCTGCCGGCGCTCTTGGAATTGCTGGGCTAAAGAAATACCTCACACAGTATCCAGAGCTACGTGGAGGTGTGTTTGTCGCTGTAGCATCAGGAGCAAATATGAATTTTGATAGACTTCGCTTCGTAACAGAAAGAGCTTCAATGGGCCAAGGAAGGGAAGCATTGTTATCGGTTGTAATTCCAGAGAAACCTGGTGCGCTAAGAGACTTGCATAGAGTAGTCATACCTCGATCCGTCACAGAGCTTACTTATCGGTATTCAACATCCAAGTTTGCTCACATATTTTTCGGGTTTGAAACTAAAACTGCGGATGAAGTACGATTGAATTCACACTAGGCGTACCCAGTTATTGATGAAATCAATTCAATGGAAGGATACGAAGCAATCAATATCACTGAAAATGACATGGCAAATCAACACATTAGGTATATGGCCGGAGGAAGGTCAAACATTGAAAACGAAGTCTTGTTTAGGTTTAGATTGCCTGAGAGGCCAGGCTCGCTAAGAGATTTCTTTGCTCTAATTCCAGAGGATTCAAATATTACACTTTTCCATTGTAAATATTTTTAATAGTAGATCGTAACCATGGATCAGATTTCGGTAGAGCTCTAGTGGGCTTCCAATTCCAAAAGTACGAATTGAGCAAAAAGATGGACTTTTTCGAAAAGATGAAGGAAGCAGGCTTCATGCAATTGGTTGACGAATCAATGAATCCGGTTTATAAGCATTTCCTTTTAGGGTAAATAAAGTGTTTGTTCGACTCTATTGCAAATCAATGTGGGTCCTACATTCATAATGGTAACTTTTTGTATTTGCTGTTACCGGATTTTGAATGAGCGTTCAAGCAAACACCAAGTACAATCCCAAACCAAATTATTAGATGTAGAAAGATGTTTCTGGCATATATCACAAGGAATAGTTTCTACAACGATTAATAGCACAAGATATTCTATAAACAAATTAGATATCTGATCCACTATTGGCGTTGGGAATTGAGTGCGAATGGTTGCAATGAGTATGCACGTTTATTTTCCAAATCAAGCTATTGGGTTTTAGACATCTCAATGGGCATATTCATTATCTGCCGTGCCCTAATACCTTACTACTGGCACGTTTCATGCAACTATTCCCCTTTGATGGTTCAGTGCCCTTGTACTACTATTCCTTAACTGGATGAAAACACCATATTATGATGCAACTTTAATATATACAATTCCAAATGGTTATAAGCGGTTTAGGGCTAATCAAGTTCACTGATTGCCCCGAATTTCGCTTCCTTTGAAACCTGCACTTCCTTTTGGATCACTGTTAGCAAAACGCCACAATGACGAGAGACTGAAAATGGCTTCGAAAATGTTAAACTTTTTTGAAAATGATTTCAGGAAGGGATAAAGCACCATCTTCACCAAGAATTTCAACCAGCGAGGATACGGAGTTTACAGATTCATATTCGACACGGTCGTATTTAGAGGAAGAAAAGCAGAAAAGTAAACCATATTCTGGCTACTTGAACGTCAGCGAGTCGACCAGCCATTTGCCTTTGGATGATAGTATTATTGAACTTACATAGCAATTCCGCAAGTTTCTACTATTGCCGAAGAATCCTTTGAAAATACTTTAAAGAGACAGTCCATAGTAGGCTCATATTTGTTCGGTACTGATTTGGCAACAAAGGATATCGAATCCACAGTTAAAGCAATTTCTAGCGACAAGAAATCCTCCCCTCTATCTGTTCAAATACCTTCTAGACAAAGTACCGGACCTCCTTCAAGCACAAGTCCAAGACCTCCATTGCCGCAGCGTTCATCCTCTGCAGAAGCAGCTACTAAATCTCCTTTGGAATATGAAGTTTCAATGGCGAAGTTACATGCGGAAGAAGCCGAAGAAAGAGAAGACCAAGTCATAAAGCTCCTCTGTGATTATGAAGTAACCGTTATTTAACTGTAGGACGGATTTCAATTGCTGCTCAATAGAGTAAAAGAAAGTATGGTTAGCGCAAAGGACGCATCTGCATTCTTAAAACGAAGGGCACAAATTGAAACTGAGTATGCTCACCAAATGATGAAACTTGGAACCTTTCAAAAAACCAACCAATTCGGAGAAAAAGGAAAGGGCGAATCGTACGAATCAAACTGGAACGAGTTTGGCAAAATGCACCATCGTTTGGGAGAGCTTCGTCTCCAATTTGCCAGTTCCATCTCAGAAATGGCAGATAACATTCAAGTTTTATACAAAAATACTGAAAGAAGTCGCAAGCAAGTAAATTTATGTTTTACAGTAGTTGAAAGATGGCGCAGCCAGACAGCACAAGGAATTGCTGGACATTGAAGCTGGATTAGAGAAAGCAAGATCAAAGTTTGAATCTTCATCCGAAGATTGGGAAAGAGCGCAGAATCCAGACTCACACCCAAGTCCATTCGCCAAAAAGTCCAATAACGGGCAAAAGGAAAATCCATTCTTGATGTTGAAAAACCGCATTCAACAGGAAGTAAAAAGACCTCGTAGTGAAGAAGAAGCTCGTCATAAAGCTTCGTCTGCAAATGAAAATTATAAAATGTGGTTGCAAAAAGCAAATGTTGCCCGCCAGCAATACTTTCAAAACCATTTGCCCCGATACGTTAGAGTACGTTATGATCTAACCTAGTTGCTCAAGGAAACTAATGCAGACTGTGACGATGGATTGCAAAAGTATTTGGTTAAATATGCCAAATGTGTGGAATCATTAGTTATGGTCGAAGCTACAACCCTCAGCCCTCTTGATCAGACCAATGAGAGTAATTAATTCCTAAATGTAGTTGGTTTACTGCAAAGAGTGGAAGCGATTGACAATTCCCAGGATTTCCAAGGGTTCCTCGACAATTATTCATTGAGCAGAAAGAAGCCAGTAGATAAAGCTGATCATCAATATGTCCCATATGTAAACCGGAATTAACGCAGAAAAATAACAACAACTCACCAAATGTACCTCCTACTCCAACATCATATTCCCCTAAGGCTCAAATTGCCAACAAATATTTTGGTTCCAAATTAGTAGACCTAATGGAAGCCCACCCAATGCAAGAACCTACCCCACAGTTAGTTATGAATTGTGTTGAATATATCGAAGCCAGTGGTTTGGGACAAGAAGGTCTGTACAGACTTTCTGGAAGCGGAACTGAAATCCAACAAGCCAAGCAAGCGCTTGATAAAGATCCAAATTTCCCTCTTGAAAATATCATCAAAGACGTTCACGCAGTAACGGGTGTGCTGAAATTATTCTTTAGAGAGCTTGCTGATCCTCTTTTCCCAAGAGCTGTGTACAAGAGATTGTTGGATGCTGCTCGTAATCTATTTTCTAATTGTAGGAATTGAAGAACCAACCTCGAAACTCATTCACATTCATGAAATAATCAACGAGCTGCACGACGCCAACTATGCGACTCTTAAATACCTTATTCTTCACCTCTCCAAAGTTGCAGCATTAGAAGGCGAAAACAAAATGAGTCCCGCCAATCTTGGTATTGTCTGGGGACCAACTTTAATAGACTCTGGGGGCATTCCAGATCCAAATGACCTCAAACACCAAAGCAAAGTCATTGAAATTGTGATTTCAAAGTTTGACCATATTTTTGAAACAGATTAAAAATAGAATAAACAAGCCGTTTTATTTATCAAAGTCTAAAAAGCATTTCCTTTCCATTCAGGGTATCTAAGTTAGTTCATCTTTTACTTTTTCCATATTTCTCCAACAATTCCATCCAATTGATGGCACAATCCAGCAATATGAGAATCCCAAGTTTCCAAAGCATTAGTTTTTGTAAAGTAAATCAATTTGTCAATCTGATCAATTTGTCCAGACATTCGCTTTTCTGAAATCATCTTTCTGGCAACAGTTTCAGCTTGCTCTGCAGAAATAGACAGCAAATTACCCAATTCCTGGAAAGTAATATTGTTATACAGTCTGGAAGCCGACAGTAGATTATGTTCCATTACTGCTCGATCAAGAACAGTTGATCCGTCGGCAAGTTGAGCCAATTGGTGGGTCTTTAGAGTGTTGCGGAATTCAGCAACCTGCTGATCATTGCATAATCTTCCAAGGTACATTCTTTCCAAAATGTCAGCAACCCCGCCTTCTTTCATTTCACTAAACTCTCTCACTCTTTCATCTTTGTACAATGTCGCCAGCAATCTTGATCGTTGAGGACCTGCTCCAGCCAAAATTGCACATGTAATGGCGCTTTTCAATGCTGCTAGTCTTTCTCCAATATCTACTTCGACGATATATGACAATTCCAAGTATTTAAGGGCGGATGGAACAAATTGCCGTTTGAAATCTAGTGATCTCGCCTGCAATGCTAGTAGTAGAATGGACATTTGCTTATCCTGGGGATTCAACAAAGTCGCTCTAAATTTAGTGTAATATATACCTATTCAAGTATGCATCAGCACTAACGTTATCTTCAATTTCCAACAACAGTTGAACTATTCTCAAGTAAATTTTGATTTTATAATCTTCGGAAATAGTTCTAGATGTTGATTCCATTGGAATTCCTTGTAGAACATTCGCTGCTTCTTGCCAGTTTTCTTCCTCTTGATAAATATCCGCCAACTTTTCTCTGATTAACGAAATTTGCTCTTCAAAAGGCACTTGGCGAGCTGATAACTGTTCAAGTGCATAAATCCAAACGTTTTTATCAGTGGTGGATTCAAATGCAGTGATGAATTCATTGAAAATTTGACGAGAAAGAACCAGACCCAAACTGTCTTGAACTGAATGATGAATGAAGGATTTGATTTGATCGATCGGTTGATTGACTAGAATTGTCTGAATGTACTGTTTGTAGGCAGCTGGCTTGTCTTTTGGAGGAACCTGGGTGAGCTGTTCAAGATTCATAAGGAGAAATTTTTAAAGTGGAGACAAAGGCAAATGGATGTTTATGGAGATGCATGATTTAAGCTTGTATTGGAAGCCAGCACGAAAATAACTTTACGCGACTGGATATGGCAAGCTTTGACTCGTCAAAGGTGTATCACTCATCTTTTGAATACATAAAGAAACACTCTCTGGAATACTACATTCAAGATGCGCTTCAGTTGATCAAATTTAAGAAGCCCGCCAACAAGATCTTGTTTCTCCACCAGTATTTCGATAAAGCTAGCAGGGGCGAGCATATCATTGGGAGAGAGTATCCATATGTCAATGCCACACCATATAATAGAAAGTGCTTTGCAGCGAAACTGGTAGAAATTGTTCATTTATCCAACTACTCTGCCTATGAGGTACATCAATTCGCAGAACTAATTTCACCAAACATTCCAAGTATAATCTTTCAATTATACTGTAACGCAATAATCTACAAGACGGACAATACCGCAATCAACATAAGACACTTGGTATTATCAATGCAGCCCACAGACTCGTCATTATTCGCGAAATACTTTGTTGGATTCTTTACAAACTACAGTAAGCGGTTTTAACAAAAGATCTTTTCGAATCCTTGTATGAAATTACCAAGGATTTTCAAGATGAAGAAGAATGCGATCTCAATCAATGCAGAATTTTCTATTTGAACAAGATTGATTTCCAAGCAGCAAGGTAGTGTTGGTTAATACAGGTTGATGGGAATGTCTGAAGATACATTAAAGAAATCAATTGATCGAGCTATTGATGTCGCGATAGAGCATAAAGACAGATTATCAGTAGTATTCTATGAAATATTCTCGATATGGCTGGATGCATGTCAATGAATTAATCACATGATCTTTGAATTTTTTTTTCAACTTTGAAAAAACAATCTCTTAAATTTTGGTTGGATTCATGAAGACCAATACCAGGTTGTTTTAAGAGTAACACTTCTCAATGCCCTTCGGTATCTCCGTCTCACTAGGCTCCCTATGAGTGAACCGGTCGAAAGAAAGGGTACACTCTTTGAAATTCTTTAATTTACAACAATTGGTATTCTTGTACATTGGAGAATTTCTAATCCCATGGTCACTTGGACTGAACGAATCGAGACTTGGATCCCTCGACGAGTGTGTCCACCAGTTATTCACTATTTGTTTTAAAAGTAGTGAATTGGTTAGCCATGGAATATTAATGGATATTTGAAAATGAATTGTTTATACAAATTTATTTTGATCCGCATCCTACATTTTCACTAGCAAGTCTTCCAGAGTAGATATTTTAAAAGATTTTACTGTTGTTCTGTTTGCCCTCAAAATGCCTAGAAATTCGGCCCGCCTGTATAGTTTGGCTCCCATATCCAATTTGTATTGCATTCCCATGCCAAGGTCCCAAAGCGAAAAGCCATTTCTTACCAGCATCAGCTTGATGGCTGTTAAGAGCACTGTGCCAGCCCCATCGACTCGATAGAATCCTGTCATTGATGTATATATACTGCCGACAGTATATCCCAGATCCCCTGCCACCAAGTCATTTCCTTTCCACAATTCAATACTGTAAAATTTAAAATATGGGTGCTCAAACCCTACTAGTCCTTCATAAACTTCTTTTTTGAACCAAGAGCTGTGCTGCTCATCTACACCTTTTACTACACCTTCAAAATCAGTATTTACGGTCAATCTATACATTTTCCTATGCTTGTAAACTTTCTTTGGGATGTGAGTATTTGGCACCATACAACATCTTTGATCATGCAATTTCGGCAACAAACATCCTTGGAATATCGGCAAATAGCCTTCATACATCAATTCAACCATAAACCGCACATCTTTCAATTCTGTATAACAAAAAGTCTCTTCCCGAAATGATAACAAGATTGAAAGTGGTGTAGACCCTTTTCTCCCTGCATACTGCATAATGTCCAAAAACTGTAACGGTTCAAGGGTGAGCATTAACCTTGAATCATTAAATATGGATATCTGATCACCGATTTTGAACTGTAAAGTGTCGATGGTGAATTCGGATTGATCGATTGGGGCTAGATTTTCAAGCTCTGGGAATTCGGATTGTGTTTCTATTGAGCGGATTACATGCTTGATGTAAAGCAGGATTAAATCTTTATTGATGCCATTCATTTTAAACAGAGTGTAAAAATGGAGAATTTAAATGTGGCAATGACACATGTGAATCATTTTATATTTTAATTTTGACAGTTGGAACATTAGTAAATTGAAAGCCATCAAGAACGCCTTCTCCGCCGCAGTAAACTCCAACTTCTGATGCCAGATCCAGTCCGAGGACGGAAAGACCAGAAATTCCTTCTCCAGTCATGAACTGAATAGTACTCTGTGGTTTCAGATCCATCATGGTGTCAATAGCGATACTGCCTTTTGTAAGGTCACCTCCCAAGATATTGAAATATCCTGATTTACCTTCAAATGTAATTTTACAGTGCATTTGGTCTGGTTGGTCCTTGTATGCTTCAATCAAAGTTTTTGAAGCAGATATTGAATCGAGATTCAATATCATATTTCCTAGACACTTTGTAATTGTGAATTCCTTTGATATAGGATTCAGCCGATGGGTGACATTAATCTCGTTGCTATTGTCATATACTATACCGACAGATCCTCCCGTTTTTACTTTGTTGTTGTAGAATAGAGTAAACGGATTGCCGTTGAGGAACGGTGTGCGACTGCCAACTAATCCGATTCTCTTTCCAGTTATATACTTCATCAAATCATATGGCTCGTTATCAGATATAGTAAATACGCATCCATTCAACGCAACATTCGGAATAACAGATTTGTTGATGTCTTGATTACGTTGTGAAATGGATGAAAAATTTGTTGAATTATGAATCAATGTTCCATCACTGTTATTATGCCATCTGCCAACACTCTTTTGCTTTCTTGTTATTCCAGGCGGCGAATAAAATCCGGTAGCTTTCAACGAGTGAATTTGGACTCCCGGCGAATCCACTACACCTCCAATTAAATACCGAGGCTTGAATTTGTTGTAGACTCCTTGGTGAATCTTTGCTATCTCCATTTTGTGGAGTTGGTTTGATATGAACAGCAGGATTGTGTTGCCAGTGTGTTTGAAATTATTTAGAATGGAGATTGTCATTCAAAGTGGAAAAACTGTTTGATGAAATCCAAGCTGAATAGGAATTGAGGGATTTTCCGAATGTACAAGATTTTGCTTACACCAAGACCAATAACCACGAGCGAGAATTCCAAAGATTCTAGTACCCTGAGGACATTAGACAAGTCAGAATCAAGTCTCTATGGAATTGGATGAATTGGTTATGTATTGTAATTTGTTCAAATTCAACGTAGTGATGTCATATTCTTCATTTCTAAAATGAAGGATGCCAAGCTAGACAAGAATATCATGGACGCACATAGTGAATTGCTACATTTGGAAGCAGATTTTCAGGTAAGAGACGTTTAAACGCGAGACTACTCTTCATCGTTGGCAGGACGACCAGTCTGTTGATTTATCACACATACTCAATTTGAAAGCTCCCCTGGATAATCTAATTGATTTATTCCATTCTTTTCAAATCCCAAAGCAAAATAGTCCAGACATGCCATCGTTTCATGTTGAAACAACGTTGGCTATTTTGCAGTCCCTGTTGTCTCGCTATGACTCTACAGTCGACGCACTTACACAGGCGAGAGACTCTGTTGCGCGTTTGGATTCTAGGCATATCGTATCAAACGAAAGATTGATAGACTGGGCATCCACAACTCTAAAATCAATGGCTGATATCAGGACCATCTTACTTAATCAACATCATTTAATTTCACATCAACAAGCAGAGAGGGAGCTTTTAAAACAAAGACTTGCAAAAACAGAAAAGCAGCGCCAAACTTCAGAGAATCTGGCATTATCATTGGCAAAGAAACTAAACTCTGCTGAAGAAACAGTTATGCTAATGGTGCAAGAAAAGAAAAAACAAGACCAAAAGATTCTCTCTCTACAAACGCAAATGAAGCAAATTACCAATTGGAAAGAGCATGTTAAAGGTTTGGGAGTAACTAAGCCCCAACCGCATAAGTCAAATAAGAGAGAAAGGATGCTGGAGTACGCAGAAAAACAACAGGTGCGAAGGATACTAAAGAACGAATACGAAACGTTACTAAAAGCCAAATCCAATTCCCAAACACCTTCAAGAACCCCTTCAAGAACTCCCACTAGGACTCCCACTAGAACACCAACTAGGTCAAGGTCTAGTTCAAATGCTAAACAGAAAAAGAAAAAAGTAAAGCCGGACGAAGAGCTCTTGATTAAATTATTGGAAAACCTGCAAATGGAACGTAAAGAGAAAAAGAACATGTACCCAGCTCAATCGGTACTGTTTTCAAAGCTGCAACAAGTAGATGGAGAAATCAATCAATTGGCAAAAGAACTATTATTAGAATAAAGTTTATTGGATTGGTGATCTTGGGCGATCAATGTTATTTAGTAAATAATTCAAAATATGATCGGCTAGTGGATGATCTGAATTGTCTATAAAATATTGATCTGGCGGGGTTGGGATTATGGTTTTTGCTGGAACTATTGTGAATCGTTTCCATGGGAGTTGGGTAAGAGCTTTGGCCATTTTATGCTCGGTACTGTCATTGTAGACTGGTTGGGTTGCCAATGGTACCGTAGAAATCTGGTGAAACTTTGTTGGAATAGTGGAGGGTATAGACTGTAAAGTTCCTATGCAATAGGTAGAATATAATGAGCCTTCTTGGTACATATTCCCATACAGAACCAAATGTTGAAATTGACGTAAAGGCTCCATATAATCTGGATGTGTCAAGTACTCTAGAATATGATGGGTATCGCCATCTTCAGTCATAAAGTTGTCAATCAGATTCAACTCACATCCAGTGGGAGATATGAGCGGTTTGAGCCATTTGTATGACAATAGCGTGTTGGTGATTGAACTATGCTGAAAACCTAAATGAGGAGTGTCTATGGTAATAAAAAACACTGGTTGCAACTTGTTTGGAATAACTTGTTCATCCATCAGCATTTTCAATAGAAATCTTGTGTACAGACCCCCAATTGAATGGCATATGAACGAAATTTTGTCTGCATTGCTCTTTTCCACTTCTTCTAATATCCAAGCTAGCAATCTTGTTGATGCTGCAACAATTCCATCATTGGTTTTATGGTCGTTGCAAGTAGGGATGGATATTTTATAATTTGGTCTTTTGAACTTGTCCCTTAATTTCTCCGCGAGGAAAATCATATCATGGCCAACTCCGTCTATTCCGTGAATCAAAATAATCAAGTGTACTTTGGGTTGCTGCACAGTGGCAGGGATTTCTTCAACTACGTTATCTGGGGGACCATCTATCGGCTGTCTGAAATGGTCCACCAAATGGGTTATAATTGGGAATCCATGTTTCCTATTAAGGAATTCTGATTTGATAATGATATCGATGTGGGCAAGGAGTGGCCTAGTTGGGATTACTGCATATCGTTTCCAAGGAAGGGTAATCAAAGTGTTGAGCATCAAATCTTCCCAAGGCAATTTAGCATTTGCAGTATAAGGAGGAACCACTGGTATTTCTTCTTCAGCTACATCCGGTATTATAGCAGGAAGTGAAAGCAAGCTAACATCTACTTTGGTCCTGAATGGGCCAAGTTTGCGTATTGCCGCTGTTGAATAGTGCACTGAAGCGTCATGTCTTACATTTGAGTACACTATTAATTTAACAAAATATGTCAATGGCTTAATAAACGGTTCTTCAACAAGTTTGAGCAAAAATGGCACCTGCAGTTCATTTCCGTCAGCAAGCATAAGTTCTACCATTAGTACTGCCAACCTTTTCCTGTATTCCCAATAAATGTTCCAAGAACGGCCGAGGTAACATTTTCTCCAAATATCTTTCCGTGTTCTCGAGACCCCAAGTGCGGAGTTGCCAAAGATATATAGTTAATTGGCTGTATCTTATTAGGAATCAATCCATCTTGATACATTAATCCAATCAAGCATCTTCCATACATGCCTCCTAAGCTATGTCCTATGATGGAGATGAATTTAACATTTGTTTGTTTTATCTCTTCCTGTACACATGCATAGATTCTTGTCGCTCCAGCCAATATGCCATCGTAGGTGCGTCCATGATTACACTCAGGGGCTAATATCTTGAATAGCGGGCTAGGGAATCGGCTTTTGAGTCTTGCGCCGATAAACGCCATATCAGTATTGAATCCATCCAACCCATGAATCAATACAACCAAATGAACATCTCCAGTTGGAGGAGATGCTGGTTTCTCTGTTTCTTTTAGATCGACTACATGGGATTCAAACTGAGTGGCAATAGATTGAATTACGGGAAAGGCATTCTTTGTTTTCCAAAATTCAGATTTTGAAATATCCAAACTAGAGAAAAACGATTTACCAGAGACTATTGCCATTCTTTTCCATTCTAATCTGTCTAAAGCATTCAATATTTCATTCTCGTGATTATCTTCTTCTGGATCAGCGACCATATCAGCTTCACTATCAACTACTATGTGCGGTTGAGAGGTATCTATTGGTTTTTGACCAGCCAAATTTAGAGTGCTCCTTCTTTTCAGGGACGATGTCCGGTATTGTGAAGAAGAGTTGCTTTTGCAGTACGAGTACGTTACTCTCTTTTCAAATAAATGAAGAGCCTCCAAATACTCTCGTTTGGCCATTTGTAATAATATTGGATTTTCTTCATCGTCTCGCAATAACAGCTCTTTTCCTGTTTGGCCAAGTATAATACCAAACACGAAGGTCTGAAGATCCTTTCCAAGGGTATTATAATAATACCTAGATCCCAAGTGATGTGTAGCGATCGTAATAAAGTTTAATGGGGTTACATCCCCTGGGATAATGTTTTGTTGATGTAAAAGTTTTATAGCATAGCGAGCATACAGTCCTCCTAACCCATGACACACTAAGGAAAGATATTTGGAGTTGTATTTTTGGATCTCCTGTGTGATAAACTGATACAGACGCTCCCCACCTTCTTGGATCCCTCCGTTAGTCCTTCCCTGGTTACATTCCGGAATAAGCACCACACCGTACTTGTTGAGAACCTCCTTTACCGGAATCAAATCCGCGGCAAATCCGTCCATTCCATGTACAAGCACTATTAGGTGTTGGTATATTTTAACTTGTTCCATTGACTTGCACAATTTGAGAAAAAAGCAAGCAGCGAATAAATCAGAGACAAGAAAAGATAATAATGAGCTTGTGATATATTAGATATTATATTATGCTAGTTGGATTAGGTACCTCCATGATACACTGCCATTTCCTACAATGCACTTGGGACTGCCTCGGTAGACGGGAATTTGAGACAGTGTATATGGTAGACATTGTATAGTTTTTAGGCCAGCCTTTCTGTGTACATTAGATATATTCAAACACAGCTCTTCTGTATTAAAAATCTATGCGATCTGCCCCTTTGCTCTGTAAATCCAGACAAGTTCCAACTGTAGAACTTGACAAGCCATTTGTGGATGAACTCTACAGCGGAATTAGACACCAAAGACGAGGCTGAATCAATCGCCTAAACTAAATCTCAAAAAAAAACAATAAATTTAATGCAAGCATTTATTTCGGCGAATTCCAGAGTGTTCTACTAGCAAGCACAAGACCAACTGGTTTCCTATCTTGGCAGTCAGTGAAATTTTGGTTATGACCACGTTTGTGTAACCGCATCCCAACATCACAGCCAAGCCAAAGCTTCTTTTTCTTTCCTCCTTGTAATTAAATGCACTTGGTCTTGTTGGTAAAAAGTATTTTAATTTCGTCTAGATTCATGGAGTAAATGGATATGCGAGCGACATGGATTATATTGCTGAAAAGATTCACAAAATTGCCCCAAAAGATACCATCATTCAAGCACCACTCTGCAACCAAAAACAATCGCACGACGGAATATTGGTCTGTGCTCAAAGATATCTGAAATGGATAAAGTGGTTCATTGAAAAATACGAGAATATAAATGAAATATCAATGCTCGGGCACTCATTAGGTTGATTTGAATTAACATAGGTGGATTATACGGCCGTTGTCTGGTCGGCTTGCTGTACAAAGAAAATATAATTCCGGACCGCTTAAAGCCGAGGAACTTCATAGCGCTATCAACACCTCATTTGCCGCCTGCACATCAAGACTGGCTGTTTGGAAAATCATTAAGGAACTGGGGATTAAAAATGCTGATCGGGAAATCTGGAGTGGACCTGGCAATGCAAGATGATCGAGATAAACCAATCCTCCTTCAAATGTCCGAGGAGCCCTTTACAAAACCATTAGCCATGTTCAACAAGCTAATACTATACGCAAATATACGACATGATCCAGTAATTAATTATGGGAATGCATTGCTCTGTCGAAAAGACTATCCTGTCTGCAAAGCAGAGAAGCAGCATGGCCAGAAATCTTGGCCATTGGTTTTCCAACATGATGAACCATTGGAGCATTATGAGTGCAAGGAATTAGCGCAAGATGACAAAATTATGCAACAGTTGATGCAGCTGCCCTGGGAAAGGTACGGGATCGTTCCTTCGCGTCCTTTAATCGCTCATGCGGACATGATTATAAAGTTCAAGTAATTGAAAACTAACATAGATCATGGAGTCTCAAACACGGAGAACCTATTATC
Source organism: Boothiomyces macroporosus (assembly GCA_027604185.1). Classification (NCBI taxonomy): domain Eukaryota; kingdom Fungi; phylum Chytridiomycota; class Chytridiomycetes; order Rhizophydiales; family Terramycetaceae; genus Boothiomyces; species Boothiomyces macroporosus. Next base: position 67,573 of record JADGKB010000012.1, read on the forward strand.
GACCACATCGCTTCTCACTTTGATGACAAGACAGATCAAAGCGAAGAAGACAGCTCTGAAACTACAAAAGTAATGCGTGAAAAAGAAGTAATATAGTATCCATTTGAATATTGTTTTATTTAGTATGAGAAACACAATACTTCTGGCACTTCCAATGGATTTTCCCCGTCGTACAAGCCAGGATAAAGGTATGAGAAAATTAGTCTTCTGGTAGTGTTCTCTTCTTTACCAATGGAAAAAACACCACCTGATTTATATTGCGATTCATCGCTTGCTAGCGGCACTCCTACTTTGATATCTGGGAATTTCACTTGGAAGCTTTGGGATACAAGAGGCATCGCCAATCGCAAAGATATGTAGGCAGTTACTAAATCGTTCAAAGGTAGTTTAGCGCCTTCTAGCTTATCAACATGGTTCGCAAGTGCAGGGAAAACCTTTACAAATAGCTTGTTGACCATCCTTTTTGTTCCAGTTTGGCGATCTACATATTGTTCCAATAAATGCAAACGCTCCAATGGATTCACTATATCGTTTCTATAACTGTAGTTTAGGTCGATATATTCGTCCAAATTAACTAAACCTAACGTCTTTCCAAACATGTAATCTATATAACGATTAACTATATAAGGGGGGATTTCCTTGCTTTCATCAGCAGTTTTTCCTATCTTGGATATTCGTTCAATAATCTTTTTAGAGTAGAAATCAACGATTGAGGCTTTTGCTTTTGGATCGAAGCTGTCGATGGAGGTCAAGATTCTGCTTGATAACTTTCCGTAGCCGTAAATCGACTTCATCTTGTGGAACCGCTCTAATAAGTTTCCAGGAGTCAAGTCCATTGAGTATATCCCATGCGGATTAGGGACAATAGCTCTCTGTCTGAAATAACCCTCTGATTCACTACATTTAGTACACACTCACTGTTGCTGTTCCAATGAAACGTTTTCTGCAGATGATACTGGAACATGAAATAGCTTGCGATCTGGCGGTGGTGGAAGTTCCTTATTTCTACATTAACCCAAAATTACATTTCCCTTGCCAAACGCTTTTCCAATTCATCTGCCCGGCTCTTCTCCTTGGCGAGTTCTATTTGTAACCGCTTCAATTCTGCTCGATAGTTTTCATTCTCAATTTGCAACTGTTCTAAATCTTTTTGGAGCCCTTCCATATTGAAAAAGTAAAACCCTGCTTGTTCGTGGTGACCGAAAAGCCTCTTCGGCACAACCAAAGAACAATAAATCTTGAGTGGAAAGCGAGACTCAGGTATTGGGAAATGCGGTAGTATTTATTCAAATCACTAAATTTGCTTCTTTGATTTTTCCAACTCGACTTTTTCAAAAATGGTGTGTGGTGATATCGAAGACATGAATGGTGAAAAATGCAAGAACTGCGATAAAGGATGCAGCAAACCAAAGGTTGAATTATACGATGCCGTAATTATCGGGGCTGGGGTAATTGGTTGTTCTATAGCTCGCGAGTTGGCAAAGTACCACCTCAAAGTGCTTGTGATTGACAAGAGTTCTGACGTATCGCAAGGTGCTTCGAAATCTAATAGCGGGATAATTCACGCAGGATTTGACGATCAACATGGCACATTGAAATCCAAGCTCTGCCATAAGGGGAACCATATGTTTAGGGGTTTAAATGAAGAGCTAAACTTTGGATTCAGGAATATCGGATCTTTAGTACTCGCTTTTTCCAAGGATGAGATCAAATTGCTCGACGAATTGCTGGAAAATGGAATCAAGAACGGGGTTGAAGGGCTAAAGATTCTTAACAGGGAGGAAACTATAGCCATAGAGCCTCACGTTAATCCGCAAGTATACGCATCACTATATAGCCCGTGTGCGGGAATTGTGTCTCCTTATGAGTATACAATTGCGCTTGCAGAAAACGCTAAACAAAATGGAGTCGACTTTCTGCTAACACATGAAGTAACGGATATACAAATGGTTTCCAATGATACACACGAAACTGGAATTACGTCTGCAACTGGCAACCACTTTCTAACTAGAATGGCAAGATTTGGATTAGCTGTTCGTTCAAAAATTGTGGTAAACGCAGCTGGAGTAATGGCAGATAGAATAGCAGCCATGGTTGGTGCAAATAATTTCTATATAGTTCCACGAAAAGGTGAATACGTTTTGTTGGAAAAAAGTCAAGGGCATCTAGCAAGACATGTTCTGTTCCCAGTTCCTTCAAAAATCAGGGGTAAAGGTATCCTTGTTAGCCCTACATATCATGGAAATCTCCTTTTGGGCCCCACTTCTCGCGGATCGGAAGAATCATGTATTTCTCAACGGGAAGTACTCAAGCTTATCATCACTTCTGCTAGACATTCGGTTCCAGCCTTTGATGCATCAATGGCCATCACATCCTACTCTGGTCTGCGTGCAAAGTCTTCTCGAAATGATTTTATCATTGAAGAAAGCCTGACAACACCTGGCTTTATCAACGTTGCAGGTATCGATTCTCCAGGCTTGACAAGTTCGCCTGCTATCGCACAGCTGGCCTCTGAATTAATTAGAGGTGCCTTGTCCAAACATTATAATCATCAAGTTCAAGCAAATCCAAAATTCAATCCAGTTAGGAAACCGATTATCATCAAAAAAACTGAAGAGTTCAAAGGCACTATCGATAATGATGACGCTAATTTGAACATTATTTGTAGATGCGAAAGAGTAACCGAAGCAGAGATTGTTGATGCGATACGTAGACCATTAGGTGGACGCGATACCGATTCAGTGAAACGAAGAACAAGGTAAGTACGATTAATATCAGAGCTGGGATGGGCAAATGCCAAGGAACCTTTTGCGAGCCACGGGTCGCTCATGTAATTGCACGAGAATTGGCAATTCAAGAAAAAGATGTTCTTGGCCATACGGCAGGATCGTCAATTCTCCCACATAGGAGAGTGACTGACGAAGACAAGCAGCTACTCGCAGAAATAGCCAAATTGGCTAAACTTTGAAATAAAAACAACTATATTCAAATCACAAATTCGAAACCAATTTGGTAAGTCCGAGTAAAGTGTCTGACTTGGTTTCCTTGATCAAACCAGAGACTTCCTTAAAGTTTTTGTGGGTAGCGTCTCCCATCAATTGGAACAAGATTGATTCTGAAGTTGTAAGATAAGCACCAGCTTCACGCATTCGCTAAAATCAGCCAAATATTACTTCGACAGCAACTTTCATTTCTGGTTGATTACAAGAAGAGATGCCATCCAAGACTAAATATACTTCAATATCATTTCGAAGTAAATCCAGAGTAGTTTGCAAAATACACACATGAGACTAGGTAAGGTAAATAGTACTTCAATTCCAAATAATACTACTGTTTGAGTATTGAGAGATTTCACATGCTCTTCGACCTTTGGAATCCACATACTGAATTTAGTTTTTTCCGCAACCAAGCTGGCAGAATTGATATTAATTTCCGGAAAAGTACTTCCAAGAGCTGCGTTAATTGATTACAAACCTTTTGGATAGTGCTCAGTGACGATCAATGGAATTTGCAGAATTTCAGAAGCCCGAACCATTTTATTGGCAGTTTGGATTACTTGCGGACATGCATGTATTATAGATCTGAATCTTTCTTGGAGATCGCAGAGGAAAAAGCAAGTTGAAGCTGGGTTTGGCAGTCTGGGAATTCGTTTCGAGATTGTCATGAATTCGGAAAAATTTCAAAACAGTTGGCCGATGATGATGCATCACTCTCACTTGACTTGTTCTCTGATCAGATTGAAATTATATATCTCAAATTTCTCCCGAATGGATAAGAGGTTTGGGAGTTTATTCGGAATCGTTAGGAACCAACATTTGGAAAGGTTCCGGATTGATACACCAAGCTACTCGGTAACTATAAGTTGGACTATTTGGCACCAAGTTTTTTCCCAAACAAGTAATCGCGTTAGTAAGAAATGCTTGCCACTTTCTTGCAGAATGAGTTGATGCTCCTATCGACCGAGTCGAAAAAGAAAAACCCAGAGATTAAAGACGTATCTTTCTCTTACTTTAGGCTGCTGAGCGGTTGTTGTATTTGATCAGGACCTACAAGGAAGGAAATTTAAACGTCGCAACAGGTAGGCGAAGGCTGACGATAGAGCTATCAAAAACTGAAGAAACGCTTACGCCATTGTTGCTCTCCTTCAATACGAAAAACCCAAAGTTGATCTCAATTTCGGTTGGCTGCTTTCAAAAGTTGATTTCGCATAATGCTATCCCACCTGTATTCAATAACTAATCCAGACCTCAATCGGAGTTATTTTAAAGTCCTTGTCGGATGTAATGGGAACTTCGCAGGACTTGCAGTTGAAAATATTACAAACCATTTTACCACTTGTTACAAACTACAATCAAATTCATGACGAATTATTAGGCCAAGCCTTGCTATTATGTTTCCATCTACATGATTCCAAAAATACAATTGTAGCAAACACCGCATCTGCCACCTTTCGGCAGCTTGTTCTCCATGCATTTGAAAAATTGTACAATCAATGTAAGCTTCATTTTAACTAGATTTAAAAGCCAATAATATCAGTCCAGGATCAAACGAATTGCAGGATATCACTGAAAGCTCAAAGCCAATCAATAATGCATTAAAATTATACGAGAATGACGCGTTTGTTTTATTTCAAGTATCCGTATTTTAATTCAGGACCTGTGCGTATTAATCAATGGCGAACCTGGAACATTTCTGAAAGTCAACTCAATGCAAAAAGCAATGGGGCTGGAAATTATTGAATCGATCATTTCAACATGTCCTAAACTATTTACCATCGTAAGAAGTGATTAACCAAGTATCCTGACTTGCTAAATCTTGTGAAAGACAAAGTTTGTCCTTTAATTGTAAAGCTATTTTCAGAAAAGGCGGAGTTTCCTCTCACTGTTAGACTTATCAGGGTAATCAAAAGTATGGTCAAACACTTTGCAGCAGTAATTCCTATGCCATGCGAAATATTCTTGACAATGTTTGGAAAAATATTAGACACTGATAATTACCCTGCATGGCAAAGGATTCTTGTCCTTGAGTGCTACAAGGTAATGTTCAATGAACTGGGATTGCAGCGCTCATTATTTGAAACTTTCGACAAAAACCAGCATTGTGCGAGCATTTATGCTGACATTGTCAATGGAGTTTCTTCTGTATTGTTTGGAGCAAAAGACTATATGCTGTACTATAATCCCCTTGAAAAAAATGATCCAGCGGGAAGTGAATCATTATTTTTCTTGTCAAGTGTAAAGGATAATGTCAAAATGCTATGGTATCTATTTTTAATGTAGCTTGGACCAATTGGATAAACCTGAACCGCCTTCCTTTCCAGATGCGTACCCTCTATTTCTTGCATACTCTATCTTGATAACCGTTGTGGATTGTCAACACGACTTTATTCTTCCTGTTATACAGCAGATACCTGATGAAGCACTAGGTGAAGTAGAGGCAAAGAAAATACAAGATGAAAATAATGAAGCTGTTTTCTTGGCGATTGAGATGGCAAACACCGTAGCTCCAGGGATTTATGCCTCTTTAACGCTGCTATCTGTGTCTTCCGTAGGTGATGCTATATTTGCAAAAACTGCCAAGGCGATTGAAAAATTTGCTACAGTTGTTGGATTGTTGGGGTTGGTGCCATATAGAGATGCATTTTTGGGTACTTTATGCAAAACATGCGTTTCATCTCAGATTCCAAACTACATTGACTATTCATCGTCGCCAAAAGAAATTGAACCATTTGACTTTTCTCAGCTACATAATCGCACCCAGCCGGTTTCAGTTTCTGATAGGAATGTTATGCTCTTTAATACCATGATACAAAGTTCGTGTAATCTAAGCGATGTAATGGATCAAAAAATGTGGTTTGCCGTCTTGGAAACGATTCAATTGTATGATTCGTTAATGTCCCCTTCAAACAAAAGTGTAAGAAGACTCGAGTCAAGCCCAAGTATCGGCGAGGCTCCCCCTACATTAGTTGCAAAGGAAAGCGTACGAATGAGATCAACCACTTTAACTTTTATGGAAAACTATGCCAACAAGCTCCCAAATTTAGCTCCAGCTGATAATCAAGGCGTCCAATATCGAGACTCTGTGAAGAAGCTATTTGACAACACACCCACAATGAAACGCCAGCCATTTATTGACTTTTGTCGGTCATTGTGTAGACTAGCACATGAAACTATGGCGGGACATGGGATCATTCCACCAGGAGTTGTGATAAAGGAAGTTTCTAACGAGAAATCATTTGCCATTACTAAAATTTTAGAAGTTTCTCATCTGAATATCAAACGCCTAGTTGACCCTTCCGATTTTACAATCTTTGATCTACTTATCAATCAATTAATCCAAATGGTTCATTCCGCCAATTGTTCCACAGTGATTAGAAACCAAACTTGCTATGTGTTTGGAGAACTGCTCATCTGTGCAAGTAATGAACCAGTTTTCTCAAATGAAGAAGTGGAATTGCATATCATTGATCCGCTGATGAATTTGATGGCATTTGAACCAATACCCACCACAGAAGGCTCTGTATCTAATCTAGAAGTTGCTCCATCCGACAACTTGGCATTGAAGTTGCCATGGCTCCAAGATGTGCGCAAAAGTGGACTAGATATAGTAAACAAGCTCCTTCAGAATAGTGGCCAGAACTTTAAAGCCAGTTGGAATTTTCTTTTTGATTTGATTTATTTGGCAGTAAAGTCATCGTGCCCTCCAAAAAGGAAAGAAAGTACACTAAAACCGATTTTGGAAGCAACTTCTCCAATTGGAATCACTGAAAGCCCTGCATCGTTGGATGGATCTTTCCCATTGAAAAATAACAGTTTGATACGTGCTGGCTTCCCTTCAATTCAGTTAGTATGTACGGATTTCCTGTCTTTGCTATCTCCCTTGGGATTGGCAAAATTAATTGATACTGTTACAGTGTTTGGATGCATTGCAGAAGAGTTAAATATTAGTCTTACTGCAGTTGGTTTGTTGTGGACAATCTGCGACTATATTTTAACCAAACGACAGGCGTTAGACAAAGAAAAACCTGTTGAAGAAGCCGAGCCAAAATCCCAACCACTAAGAAAGGAATCCTTAAAGTCGGCATTTTTGAATTTCAATTCTACTGAATCGACCTTTTCAGCAACAACTATGGACAGTTTGTGGATGTATTTGTTGCATAGTCTTTCTGAACTCTGTTCTGATGATAGACCCGAAGTCCGAAACTCTGCTAATCAAACACTGTTTAGAACAATTAGTATGAATGGTCAGAGATTGACCCTGGAATCCTGGGAGCTATGTATCACCCATGTTCTGTTCCCTTTGATAGAAAGAATACAAAACCTAAATTCCCAGGCAACTTCGAAAACTAACACTGAAAAACAATGGGATGAATCAAAAAGTCTCACTTTGAATGGAATCACGAAATGGTTGATTGACTTCCTGCCCGTTCTGATTGATTTAGGAGACAAATTCGACAAAGATTGGATTACTTTCTTAAACTACTTTAAATCCTCATGTTTACTAAATTCACAAGATGTTGCTTCAGCAGCATTGAAAAATTTAAGACAATTAGCGCAATATCCAAAAAACTTTCCTGATCATCATGAAAAGCTTCAAACTAAACAGAAATACCTTTGGAAAGAATTGTATAATATTTGGATCCAAATTGGCCAAGGAATAATTGATCAAGCAGACAAAGGGAGTAGCAAAGACTTTCACTTGATTCAATGGTCAAATGGAACGTATCCAAATCTAATTACTGGTCCATTTACCCAGGACTGTTTGGCGATATACTGTTCCATCATCTTTGATATCTATCCTTCTATTTCAACTGTAGCAGGGCAGCAAGAATTGCAGGAGATTAGCGATACTCTCAAAAATTTGTTGCTATATCACTCTAAAATTCCTCCTGGAGCGACCAACACTCGTATAAAGGCTGATTTTGTGAATGACTTGGAGAATGCGACCCCTACTCAAAATCTTTTCTACGATTTCGTTTCAGGAAAAATTGATTTCACCCCAATACCACATTCCTTTGAAATCATCGCATTTGCAATCTCCGATGCAATTCTATTCCCGTTTATTACATTTGGAACCAATAATGAAAGCTTCTTGGATCTAATGAACAATAGCTCGGGAAGTACCCCTTTAAAGAAGCACACTTACATGGCCATCTGTAAAAAATGCCTTTCTTTGGTTGATGAAGTGTTTTCCCAAAAAGAAGGAATTGATGTAATGCTTAAGAGCGGGGCATTTGAAGCGGTAATTAAAGCACTAGGAATCCCAATGAAATATAAATACGGATGCCCACAGCCAGGAACTAAGGATCCAACACCGATTTGGAAAATGGCCACTAGGATCTATATTAAGCTAATGAAATTAGGGCTGCAAGGTTTGAAGAATTACACTAAAGGTAAGCTGAAATTGATTGGAGAAATGGAAAAACGGAAACTGGATCAAATTTATAAAAGCGTCATCTCCGTTAGCGGAGAGTTTGTTCTTTCTAGCAGGTTCGTAGAAACAGAATCTAACAACAAGTCAGTCAGCCTATGGTCCGGTTACTACCGGAGGAATTAAATGAAGATGAAGCATTAGAAACGGAACTGTTGACTTTAATGAAAACGGAGATGTTGACGTTCTTTGGAGACTCAAGTTTACCTGACGAGTACAGCAGAGAAATACTGAATATTCTTTCAAAGGTAGCATCTCATCAATTGAATCCTCCATTGCCAGTGTTGCCCTTCAAAAGCAATGCAGGCGGCCATACTCCAAGTATGTCTGTGATCGGTTCACCGGCGGTTGTCCCAGTGAAGGAGGTTGAGATTGATGAGGTTGCGTTTAAATTAGAAAGCAGCATTCTGAAGCCTTTGAAAGAGAATATTGCGGTATTCTGCTTAAATTCATTATTTGAAATCTGTTCAGTTGAACAAAATGGTTTTAAAATGTTAATTTTAGAGTCTTCAGTTGAAGCAAGGATAGCCAGAATTGCGGAAAACATTGTATTGGAGAAATGTAGAAGCGTTATTTCTGAATTTACCAGTGATCGTGTGAAATCTGGTAAGCAATCTCTTGCAAAGTAATTCTTTTTAATTTCAGATTCCGAAATAACGAAGTAACTTGCGTTCTGAAAGGGCTTCAGACTTTGCGGGCTTCAAAGAAACCCGTTGGTGGAGACAAAAGTACACATAATTCTAACTCAGCAATATCCGATGATGCTGTCAAAGATTACTTGCACAGTTCTCCCACTGCGATTCAGTATCAACTTTACCCTAGGTTGATTGAACTCTTGAGTGTGATCTCTGGTAGCTTGTGGTTATTGGAAGCGGGCACTGCCGAGTACCATGAAGAATTGCAAATCCTAGAGCTTACAAAGGCAAATTTAATGAAGATTGGAGAAATATTCTCATAATAAATGTGCGGGCAATGACAAAATTGGTTGAGATATTTATATTAACACATTCAAGAATATAATTCAGTGACTTTGGAGTTTTGACCGTGAGCTTCTTTTTCTACTTTCAACAGTGCAGCCATGAACCCTAGATTTGGACTGACACCTTTTCTCACCTTTCTCATCAAATCATATGCAGTTTTTAATGTATAATTTTCTTTAGCTACTAGATAGCCTATTACTGCGCTGACTGATCTTGAGCGTCCTGCTTTGCAATGAACAAACACAATTGCGTTTGGGTTGCCAGAGACTGCATCGCCTAAATTAGCCTATATTACTTATAAAATCAATTGCTTGTTGTAATGCTTCATCCATATCTACTTCAGTGTTGTCTAAAACTGGAATCCACTTTAGCCCAAATTTCCCGCTTTCCTTTACAACTTTGGAAATTGGTATTTCGGCGGCCATATTCAAAATGTGCGTTACACCTAAACTGGTTAACTGTTGTGGTCCATCAGGTGCCAATGGAAGCAAATCAGAGCCAACCATGATGTTCTTGTTGACTCTAGAGAATGGTTGTGGTGGTGCGGCATTGTCATTAGGAGAGGTTACTGGCGTCTCTGCAATGGTTTCAGTTGCAGCTTTAAGCGGTTCTTTTTCCGGTGCTCCTCCAATTATCAAATTTAATGTAGGTTTTCTAGTTACGGTTTTACTAGGGCCAATGTCTTTCTTTGCCGACAAATCAATCGAGAGAGCTTTTGTTCCTCTTCCAGATAAGCCCAGTTTAGATATGGATGGTATTGGCGGGGAATTTGGCGGATTTAGTTCTGAAAATCCTACCGGACTGTTTTGGATTTTCATGTTAAACTCGCTATCATGAAGGTCGGTCCCATGCAATAAAGAGTTTGCTGATGGCAAGTTATAAACTGCTTGCATCCCGCCATACAGATATGTAACTAGAGGAGATGCGCCTTGACAAATGTCATTCGACAAGCCATTTGCTAAACAACCCAATAACGTCCAGGTGTCATCATCATAATTATCTTCCATTTCAGTATTACATACCATAATACACTTTTTTCCATTATCCATTTGTTTCCATCTTTCGAATGTGGACAGACATTCGGAATTCGGAGCAAGGAAATTGGATAAATTGAAATTCGAGTACATTCGTTTTTTGAATCGCTTCGTAACCAGCATTGGGAAATTTGGATTTATGGAGCCTTTCAAATGAGACTTTTTGAAATCATCTGGGCTTCTCATATCTATTATTAGTATTGACAAAGGATGATTTCCCCATGCTTCAGGCGCTTGTGCCAGATTCACCATGTTTTTATCATTAATATATTTCATATGGAGCTCCAAATGCTGCGCTGTAAATGGTTTTATTTGCCCACACCTAATGAATTCTGCAATTGACTTTCCACTGTTATTTTTGAGAATATTTGGAGAGCTTTGCAGTTCCGGAGTAGCTGATTTATCATTAGATGCTGATTTTAGATTAAGCGCCAGTGATTCTTTGCTCGGTGATTTTCTTAGTTCGTCCAACGAAGACCTGGATCCGTCTTTCTTGAGATTAGATATAGATGCCATTTTAGCTTCGGGAATTGTTGCAGCGTGTGTTATTCCTGATAGAACTTTTGGCTGATCTATCATATTTAATGGACTGTTTTATCCCAATGTAAAATTAAAATGAGAACGTCATATTGTGTTGGAAATCAGCCATTGTTCAGATTTCATATTGTACAAAGCTAAAATAAAAACACAAGAGATAACAGTGCTCAAAGTGTGCATTGCATGACTTTGTAAGGAATATTCATTGTGGGTTTAGATGCGGTTGGTGTTACGCGTTTCCAGCAAATACTTTGATTTAGTCGTGTACTATAGAATTTCCAACTAGGAGATTACTTTTGTCCATCTAGTCTCAATCAAATAAACCTGAATTGAGGAGCTACATGCTCAGTCTTTATTGAAATTCAAAGAGTTGTTTACTATAAATAATCTCTCAGAATCAAGAAGGGTGGCCATAGTGTCTTGGTACGAACGTAAAGTCGTTCCGTATCGTACGATACGATAAGAAATGAAGTCTTAGGATACGATAAAAAATGAAGTCTTAGGATACGATACGAAAATTAATAACTGGAGTAAACGATACAATACAATGGAGACGTGGTCACCCTAGATTCAAGGCAGATAGACCTACCCACCATCTTTAATGAATGACACATAGTTGAGGGGACACTAGAGAAGACTGCACTGTGAATTCTTTCGAATCACCAGAAATTAATGAGTTTCTCAGGATTCACCTAATTCTAATAAAATCTGTCATAGTAGGTTTTATCTCCAACCACCTACTACAGCAGAATATATCAACGGTGCAATAAATGAATGGCTTTAAAGTTCTTTTTGAAAGAATTCCAGCATAAGTTTTTGCGTATCACTTAGTAACCCTAACCCTGGACAGTATTTGAAGTGAAAAAAAAATAAGAAAAAATATCCAAATCTCTTTTGCTTGAAACCAGGAATGTAAGTAACGAATGCCAGCCATTGCAAGTGATTATTAAATAATATTTGCTACTTCAGAGACAATCGTCAATGAGACCTACAAATCACCAAGATCGATGATGCAATGCTTTTTCATTTTCTAATATCTAGGAAGCAAAAGTCCTTTTTATCTTTGGTTCATTCCTTGTTTTTCGCAACGAATTCAATGTGGTGATGATATCCGGCATTTGTCTTAGACTTTCTGTCGCTGAAGATAAACTCCGGCTACCTTAAAACCTATCTGAACATTGAATTTGGAATAATTTTAAACTGAGTCTTTCTTGAGCTTTTATATGTGGGACTGTCTGGTATCTAAGGGGTATCCTACTGATCCTTTTACTGGCAGTATTTCTCTAATGACTTGCACACTAAACTAAATAGCAGATCATTTTGGTTCAGCAGAGAGATCAAGTTAATAATCCAAGAACAATCCTCATTGGTTAAACCGTACACTTGTTTTAATTTTTTTTGCTCAAGTCTCTAGATCTGTAAATTCAAAAAATGTTTTGTGCAAGTAATTGAAACGCTGACTGTTAGTTTCTGGAGAAGCTCCGCAAGAGCCAGTGTTCTCTAAGACTGGTTATGTGTTTGAAAAGAGATTGATCATCAAGTATTTAGCAGAGAAAGGTGTCTGTCCAATCACCAACGAAGAAATGACTGAAGACGATCTATCGCCAATCAAATCCAGTAACAAATCTCTTACGTAGAACCGCTAGTTAAACCTCGTGCGCCAACCGCAACGTCAGTTCCAAATGCACTGCTCTCTTTACAAAATGAATTCGATGCGGTAATGTTGGAAACATTTGAATTAAAGAAGCAATTTCATGAATTGCAAAATCAGCTATCAAATGCTTTATATGAAAACGATGCTGCAAAAAGAGTTATCGCCAGGATTATAAAAGAGAGAGACGAAGCTCGCTCAAGACTACAAGACTTTAAGGCATCTTATGGGGAAAAGAATGCCGAACCTGTTCAAGAAAACGAAGAAATGAATTTGGAAGTCGATACTTTGCCAGCTGTGGTAGTTAGCAGAATAGATGAAAAATCTGAAGAGTAAATATTGTCTAACGTTAGACTTTCTGCTACTAGAAGAAAGAGAAAGGCTCCAGAAACCTTGGCCACTGCAGAAGAAATTTCTAGTCTTCAAGAGTCAGCCACCATCAAAACACTTAATACTGCTAAAGAATCTGCTGTTAACACGGTTGAACTTCAGGTTAAGATTGAAGATGGGGAAACCAGAGAATGGCTTTTGACTGCAGGGGCAGACGGAAGTGCATCTGTTGTTGACAAATCTAGCTTCAAGGTGGTAGCTTCAAACAAAGCTCACAAGAAACCAGTTCACTCTGCAAAATGGATTGGAAATACTGACTCATTCTTGACCGCATCTGCAGATGAGACTGTCAAGAGCTGGACTTTGGAAACTGCAAAGAATGGTTATAAAATCAAAGGATCACAATCCCTTACTGCACATTCTGGTCCAGTTGTTGGAGTATCTGTTCACCCAACTAATGACTATTTCATTACTGCTGGAGAAGATGCTGTATGGAATTTTGCCGATTTGGAGAGATTCGAAATTATTTCTGCCGTCTCTACTCCAGAAATTACAGCAGGTACTCTTCTTTAATGTTAGCGTACAGCACAATTCAAATTCACCCTGATGGCTTATTATTAGGAACTGGATCTGCTGATTCAATCATTAGATTGTGGGATATCAAATCCAAATCAATTGCTGCTTCATTTACTGGACATACTGGGGCAATTTCAAGCATTGCATTTTCAGAGAATGGATATCATGTAGCTACTGGTTCAACAAAAGATAATTTCGTTAAATTCTGGGATTTGAGAAAGTTGACTGATTTCCACACTCTTGAATTGCCCCACACTGAAGGATTAGCTGGAGTACCATCTGTAAAGTTCGACCACAGTGGAAAATATGTAGGTGTTGCATACGGTAATAACTTGAGGTAGAGCTTTTCTAATTTAGCGTGTATGTCGTCAAGAAATGGAGCTTGATATCCACTTATGAACACCATCTTTCGCCAGTTACGGATTTCACTTTCGGACCAGATGCTAAATATATTGTAACAGGATCAAAGGAGCGTAAAGTTTCTATTTTGACTGCTTAATAAAACCTATTCACCCCATTTCAAACTTTTTTAAAATACGCGTAATGAATGGAAACGAGGCCGAAATTGAAGTAGCAGACGATATCCAATTAGAAAAAAGAACATCTTATTTAGATATAATCAAAGGGAAAATTCAAAAGGAAAACAAGGTCAAGCAATCTAATCCTAGACTGCAATGACCTACCGCGTCGTAATAATCGGACAATTCTCTAAAGATATAGATAGAGTAGACTATTCATGTAAATTCAAATTCATTCTAGCTTACTATCAAAAGTTTTTCAAAAAGGAGCAATCGGAAATGGATATAATTACTGGCATCCTACTCTCATTCAAAAGCTCATTTATTCACATGCTAGAAGTACAATCATACTAACCAGGCTCCCAAAAAAATTGTCTATTCGTACTTGACGAATATTGCTTCTAATCCTAAAAGCGAACTGAAAAAGGATAATGTGCCTTTTGTTTCCAGTTCACGAGTATTAGTTTTACAAGATGATATTCAGGATAGGTTCTTTCCCTTTTGGGCTTCAAAGATTGTCGAGTCTGATGGATCATCTTACTCGGATTTTTCGCAAATGGAGGATTCAAGCTTGGATGACTTGATTGCTTCAACTTGTATCAATATTTACAAGATTGGAAAAGCTATTGGGCAGTTGAGCAGGGTAATTTTTAGTAATTTAGAGTGAAATGAAGCAGGCGTTTGAGGAAATTGTGGACAGGTATCATCAATTCATTCCTTCAAGTCAGATGATTTCAGAGTTGGCTACATTTAGAGGATTGATATCTGTGGAAGAATGGGTGAAAACTTTTCATCAAGAGGATATGGATCTTACACTCGAGTCAGGTAACATTACTTTAACAACAGAACTGGTTTGGCCAGCTGAAAAGCCGTTGGTTATTTAATATATTTTTGTGCTAAAGTCGAGCATTTGGAAAGGCTTTCATTGCTTGTTTGATTGCCAGTTGAGCAAGGATTTCCTCAGATCCGCCAAGAATTGCCCTGAATTTGTACGTCCTTTGAAAGCCTTCTACTTTGCTACCAATACCTAATTGATCTAAAGCGTCCACACCAAATATTTGGCACGCATAGTCAGAAACGTCATGTGCAATTCTGGACGACAGCATTTTGAGCAAAGCGATTGGACCTGCTAATTTGAGGGACTGTTCTTGGTAATCCATTAATGTCATTTGATATGTGATATTTTCCAACCAGCTGTGGCCAGCTTCCAATTTTGATACCTCATTTTAACAACAACCTACCATATTAGCTAGTTTGAATCTAACCGCTGGATCTCCAATTGTTGCCACTCCACTAGAATTCTTTTTAACAGCGTAGTTGAAGCATTCACTAATGATTGATCTTGTCTCTGCAAGCGTTCCTGCTACCATCACCCACCGTTCGTGATTGAAATTATACATAATGATTTTAAATCCATCCCCTTCCTTACCAAGCAAATTTTCAGCTGGGACCATGCAATTTTCGAATACTACATAAGCAGTTCCAGTTGCAGAATTATGAGACGTTTTTATGGACCTGGTTGACAGTTGTTCGTTGCGTTCAATCAAAATAACTGATATATCATACTTTCCCGGTCCTGTTCTAACTGCAGTTGTGAAATAATCTGCAAAGGTTCCATTGGTAATCCACTTTTTTACACCATTTACAATATAATGCTTGCCATCTGGGGTTTTGACTGCAGTCGTAAGTATTCCCGCAACATCGCTACCTGCTCCAGGCTCACTAATGGCTAGGCAAATGATTTTATCACCGTTCAAGACTTGCTCCATTACTTTTGATTTAGTTGGCTCTTTGGCAAAGTTCATCACTGGAGGAAGCCCAATTGACAATCCAGATCCAATTGTCTCAGAGTATCCCGGAAGGCCATTGCTCCTGTTTTCCTCATGCAGTATCATTTCATGAAAATAATCAAATTCTGCTGGTGCAATATCTCCTATAATTTGGAATGTCTCCAGGTGTTTTCCAGGTCCAATTCTAGCAGCCAATAATCCAACCTTAGCCAACTTTCTGTACACAGCTTTTGAAGCAGGAGGATTTGTGTCGTCCTTCTTTAACCCAGTGAATATTTCTGTCTTCAAAAACTTTCGAACCGCCTGCCGGAACCGATAATGAGACTCGCATTCGTTAGCGGGGAATTACTTGTAGTACGGAGATTTGAATCCTTGCAAGTATGCTGGTTGTGCATAAGGTGCATAGTTTTCACTTCCATGCATTGAAAAAAGCAAACTTTTTGACGGCCGATAGTACTAATTGATACTAGTACTTGAGTAAATCAAGGTACTCAAATTCACTTGACAACAGTGTCGTTTACACACGATAAATCTGACACATTGATGTCAATCCCACGCCGTTTATTTGTTTCATTTATCGCTATGGAAGATAAAAAGGAAAATACTCTTGAAATATTTGATGAGTCGTATTGGGCGGAATTTCTAACTGGTGCTCAGATTGACAGTTTTTCGGGTCAAAATCTTGTTTCTCTTTCTCCAAATAGTGACAAAAGCAATTACGAGATGCCTTGCAATGTTGGCCCAGATATACCTGAAACATCATCACTTCAGCAGATACCAGGTGGGCTTGAGGTCTATGAGGACTGGATAAAGAGTAACTATTATTTTGACATTTCCATGCAGTTCACGCCTATGCAGCATGTTGAATACCAGCAAACTTCATTTCCGGATAGTACCACCAGTTTATCAATTGACGATCGACCCAACTTTAATCTTGAATTTGACGCGTTCCTAAACGAAAATTGGACATTTTCACCGTCAAATGTGTCTGCAAGTCAAATCAACCAGATTACGCAGAGTCAGTTAAATGCGACAAATGTTTGGGATGATTTTAATGTTGTTGACAATTTAGTCAAAGATTGCAACGCAATTGACGCAAATGGCCTTGATATCCAATCGCTAAATCAGTCACCGCAATCACAGATTTCAGATCAAAAATATTCTGGCGCTGGGTGTTTCCCTGGGGAGAAACTTTTGCGCTATTGTAATTGCAAGATTACAAATTATTCTGGAAAGGTCTCTATTGATGTATTATCGTAATGACTGCCCTAATTAAAGGCTTTTCGCCCAGCAATCTTTCGAAATTACCCATTTTTCACTTTGGTTGTTATACCCAAGTGTTGCCCAAAAATCTTACAGGCAAGAACGCAGGTAATTCATTCCTGAGGTAGGTTCTTGTGTCCACAACCTAGTTTGTATTTAATCGGAGATGGGTGGGAAGATATTACCTGTTTCACCAAAATTATGAAAGTTGGCAGAGACAGTATTCACGAAATGGACACTTACAACAAAAATCAGCTGGGTGAAACTAAATTGTCAATTAAATATCCACTAACGATCACATCTAGCGTCGTCCCAGAGATTTTAAATCTTCGAAATGTTGGACTGTCCAGCTTTGTTCGTGACTCTATCGCACTTGTAACGCTTGCACAATTTTCAAAGCTCTATATCGCCGATATGGATAAGCAACGTAGTTTTGCATTAAAATTCACCATTCATAGTGGGTCAAAGACGTTCGACCTGGTTACCAAAGAAATCAAAGTGATTTCAAAACCACCAACTTTGATACCAGAAAGAGACGGCTGTAACAAAGTTTTAATGTAGATGGGCTGTATTCTGGAAATTATATATCTCTTTTCAATCGAATCAATTGCCAATCTGGCTCAACAAGGTTTTTAGACGTAACAAACCAAATCCTCTCATGCAACGAATTGAAATGGGGCCTCTTTCGAATCTGGTTGCTGTCTGATTTGGAATACATGTTCCACAAATTAAAAATATCCATTGATACCTTTTCACCAGAAGTCTTGGTCCTTGCATTGTCGACCCAGCATAGCATTCTTTTATCAGAGTACTTGAAAAAAAAGGCAACTTCAAAGTCAGAATTAATTGAATATGGTGATATTGTAATTCTGGAGCATGTTGAATCTGGAAAACTTTCTATTCCCTTTAAAGTGGAATCTACTGAAGATGAAAGCCAAAAGGGATACAAAAAGTGTACGAAATTATTAATTTAGATAAAAAGAAAGAACGGCAGTTCTGCACCGGCAAAGTAATGAAGAATACACCGATTAGCCAGTTGCAAAAGATAGCACTAAGCGTTGCTCGATTTCCAGATCATTTCCTTTGCCAAATAGACGATGAAATCATGCTATACACTTCAAATTCTTTATACCAAGGATTTGGGTTAATTGAGCCATGTATCTGGACCATAGTTGGGACGGGTAACTTTGAATAATGTAGATGTTGCCACAGTTTCTTTTACAATCCCAAATGAAATCCTGACTAATGGATTTACAGGAATCAGCCATTTCCCCTTATTCACCAGTATCAATGTATTCAAAGACGAAGTTGTTTTACACGGTGATTTTGTTGGTGATTTTTGGATATTTTTTGGTGGTATTCCTGCAAAAGACGTCAAAGTAAAAGATAAAATGATTTCCGTCAAACTATTGGAAGGTATATCTGTATCAAACACGTCTCAATTGGACATGAACAGCGACGGTGTGGTTGAAGAGAAAGCGCCTGTTTTGATGGTATACCAATCAGGAATCGTTTTTAACTCTGGCTACGATGTATTTTTGACTTTATTTTATTAAATTGCATTCTTGCTCTATTTTTAACATGCTTTCCAGTCCAAGTGGAATACTTGCTGAATTGTCTTTTGCAAGCTTCCATCAAGTGAATCCCCAGAAATGTACCCAGCCAAGGTGGTAGTGTCTCCACCATATAAACGGATAGACGAGTTTACTCTGGCTTTGGATTTCTTTCCACAATTGCTTCTTTCTTTGACACCGTTGTTTGATGTCACCAAGTAGTCATTGTCATAGGGTCCAGGGAATACGGTGTGGAAGTTGGGATTATTTGGCCGAGCTTTAAAGAAATGAGTGGTGCTTAATTCAGCATTCAGGCCAGCTGGAACGGAAACGTATCCTCTGTGGTCCAAATTTAGGGCAGTATAAGTGTAACCATGAGCATGGTTCAAATCAACTACTACTGAGCATTGCTTTAAATTTTCAGAGAGTGCGACACCAGGGCCAGAGCTAGCGACAAAGGAGCTATAGAGTAAAGTAAAGACAGTAGCATCTGCAGAGATGATGGCTTCTACACTTCCTTGAGGGCAGCCGTCCCCTTGATAAGTAATTTGGTTGATGGTTACTTCACCAGGAGGTAATTGCGCAAAGGCAGCACCAAGAACCAGACCATGGAAAAGCATTTTTTAAAGTGAAAATGTTTGCTTGAAATTGCTACGTTCGCGCCACAAACTAGCGATTCGAAGGAGCCGATTCGTTCCAGAAATGGTATTGATAGAAGGAAAGGTTATCATCCGCCAGGAGATAATATTGCGCTTGAAGAAATTCGTTCAGTTTTAGCAGTTTTGAAATATTGATGCATTATCTTTTACAAAATAAGGGAAGAACATCTTTGAAAGCTACCCAGTAACTGCTACAAAGGAAATTTCCATGCTGGTTCAACTCTTGAAGTTTCCAGTGACAGGTGAGGTAGAGGAACAGCGAGCTTTGAAAAGCCACAATAGAAAGTACAAGG
The DNA here is from genome assembly GCA_027604185.1 of Boothiomyces macroporosus. Classification (NCBI taxonomy): domain Eukaryota; kingdom Fungi; phylum Chytridiomycota; class Chytridiomycetes; order Rhizophydiales; family Terramycetaceae; genus Boothiomyces; species Boothiomyces macroporosus. Next base: position 87,187 of record JADGKB010000012.1, read on the forward strand.
TTGAATCAATATAGGCCTGTAATTCAGATGTTCAATTATGTTTATTGAGTTACAATCTTGAAAAGAATCCTCTTCTGGTTTTTGGTGGTGGTGCCATTAATCCCCATTTAGCCAATGTTTGATCAATCTTCCACAATGAATCTCTTGGCCCACTCAAAGGCCCTTCGACATAAACGGTTGGATTAGTTGGCCCATTTGGAGTCCAAGGTTTAGTAATACCATCGTTGAACTGATATGGGCTTGGAATTGGTTCACCAAGAATAACTCTACGAGCCACTCTAATGACATCAGCAGTGGTTACCATATCAATTCTTTTGCACATTTCATTAATGTCCAAACGTTGTCCATATAACAGAATTTGTCGGCCAATATCTTCAAGTTCGACCAACTGGCTTTCAAGAGACATTAATAAATTGGATTTGAGCATATTTTTTGCACGTTCCAATTCAGTTTGAGTGCAATGCTGAGTCATTGTAACAAGCTGGTCGCAAATTACAGAGAGAATATGATGATGGGTTCCAGGATCTGATAGAACAGCTGTACTGATACCAAACAAACCAGAATCTGAATAGGAGTGGTTGATTACATTGCAATTCTCTATCCATCCATTTCTATTCAAAACGTTAGTATACAATCGAGTATACATTCCTTTTCCTGGCCCACCAGCAGAGAATGAACCACCACCACCTAAAAGAGATGCCAATGTTGCAAGTGAATAGATATCCGGATCTGTAGATGATAATGCTTCAAATGCAACTTGTACATGAGTCAAAACCATGTCGTCAGGATTAGGGCTTTTTGGCAAATTGGTAGTATCTACTACCTGAATACCACCAGTGTATTTGATTTTCTGCATGGACATTTCTTGAGCTTTTAAAATTGAAGGTGAAGCAGGCTCCATATCACCAAAATGCTTGTTTGCCAAATCAACCAGTTCCTCGTGGGCCATTCCTACACCAACTACAACTATTCTGTCTGGAGTGAACCAAGTATCCCTAAACTGCCTGACTTTGTGAACAGTTACATCTTCAAGCAGTGAAGGCAATATTTTTTGCGATCTTCCAAGAGTATTAACATCCGGAGCTCCTTGAGTATTATCTCCGTTGCGGTATGCAACAGCATGCAGCTTTTCTGGCAACTTCTTTTCCATATCCCATTCCAATTCTTTTAGTTCAAATCCTGTACTTTCCTTTACATCTTCAAATTCATGCGGTAGGAATAGCGGATATCTGACAATTTGAGCTAATATTTCCATCAATTTGGGCAAATCATGGCTGAATACTGAAGCTTGGTAACTCATCATTTCCCGATGAGGTTCGGATTGGAATTGACCGCCCAATAATTCCATTTGCTTCACTAATTCTTCACTGGAATAGTCCCTGGTGCTTTTAAAAGTAGTTCTGTCCAGTAAATGGCAACACCCGTAAGTATCACTGGTTTCATTCCTTGAACCAGCGTTCACAAATACACCAGCAGACACAAAATGTGAATTAGTTTCATGCGAAGCGACCCGAATGCCATTCGGCAACGTGGAGACTTTGGTTTTTAAAGTTGACAGAAATCGACGATGCATCAACTGTTAATTTTTTCCAATTTTTTTCTTTTTTTTTCAGATATGAACAAGCAACTCGATACTATTACACAAATAGCGACACAGCTGAATCAAAGACTAGAATCTTTAAAGGAAAAGTTGAATAGCAAAGAGCTGGAGACCCAGAACGGTGTCTCCTTGCTCCAAGTACGAATTCATTCTTTGCTCTCCTACGTTACCCACCTTACATATTTTATCATCCTCAAAATAAATGGGAAAAAGGTTTCTGGTCATGAAATAATAAAGGAGCTTGTACTCCTTCGTTCTGTGTTGGAAAAGACCAAACCACTGGAGCTGAAACTCAAATATCAAATAGATAAACTTGTCAAGCAAGCCCAAGTCAAAGTAGATACAGAAAACATGGAAATGGACGCATTGCAATTCAAACCAAATCCTAGTGCGATGGCCAGCTCGGAAAAGACGGAAAAAGCGCAGTTATCTGATGAAGTATATAAACCACCAAAACTTGCCCCTACCTTCTACGATGAAGATGGAAAGAAAGCCAGATTAACAGAAAAGATGAGAGAAAAAGCCTCAAAATCTCGGTTATTGCGTGATTTAAGATCACAGTATGATGATAGACCTGAAGAATACGATGCAGAAGGTACTGGGTATGGTGCTAGAGAAGTCGGAGCCTCAAAAGAAGATGAGGAAATGAAAGAAAGAGAGGCATTCGAAGAAGAAAACTTTATCAGACTGAATCTCAGCAAAAAGGAAAAGAAGATGGCGCAGAAACTTGGAAAGCAGGGAGGCATCATGCGTTTCCGTAATGAATTTGATGTAAATATTATGCTAATTGTAGGATTTGCAAAGGGACTTTTCAGATATCTCTGGTATTCATCACGCTGTGGAGGTTGATCACCGAAACACACCAAAGCTTTCAAAGAGGAAAGAAATGTTTGAAGGCACAAAGAGAAAGTTTGAAGATGCTGATGACATGATTTCTGATATGGCACAGAAGCGCAGGGCCACCAAGGGCAAAGACAAATTCAAGTCGCAGAAAAAGATTTTCAAAGCCTTTGGCAAATAAACTACTATTGTCTCATTTACTCTTGCAAAAGTCACTCTAAACTTCCTCAGTCATGTGCCCCTGATCAAAAAGAGAAATTGTGGGGTCAATTTTTCAGAAAAATGCAATCCCAGTACACCAAAAAGATTATCGATTTCGAAGCATTAGCATCCTCACTCAACGTAGGCCCCACTTCCAAAGAGCTTTCCGCACATCTAGACAAGACTTCAGTCACCTATCGGGACGAATTCCATATTCCCAAAGTCGGTGCAATTACTAGAAATAATCAGCATCCGCTTAAGGATGAAGATGGTGTTTACATGTGCGGCAACTCATTAGGTTTACAGCCAAAGAGAACTAGGGAGTTGTTGAATCAAGAGTTGGACGTATGGCAGGAAGTTGGTGTTGATGGCCACTTTGATCACCGATTAGGCCGCCCATGGGCTAAAATCGACGATTTGGTAAATGAATCCAGCGCAAAAATTGTTGGAGCAAAGGTTGATGAAGTCGCCATCATGAATTCGTTGACTGTTAATGTCCACTTTATGATGGTTCCATTTTACACTCCAACACCCAAAAAGTACAAGATCTTGATGGAAGCTAAAGCGTTTCCTTCAGATTATTTCGCTATTGAATCTCAAGTAAAGTTTCATGGGTACAATCCTGCCGATGCAATTATTCAACTAGCGCCGAGAGAGGGAAGTTTTACTTTGGAAACTTCTGATATTCTTGAAGCAATTGAAAAGCACGGAGATGAAATCGCGCTTGTTTTGTTTAGCGGAGTGCAATATTATACAGCGCAATACTTTGATATTCCTACTATTACCAAGGCTGGTCACGCAAAAGGGTGCATTGTAGGATGGGATTTAGCTCATGCTGCTGGAAACGTACATTTAAAGTTACATGACTGGGATGTCGATTTCGGTAATCAAACACTAATAATTAGCTTGCTGGTGTTCATACAAGTACTTGAACTCTGGCCCTGGAGGTATTGCGGGTGCATTTGTTCATGAAAAGCACAGAAACACTGTCAGACCAAGGTTGATTTATTCTGACATAGATTTGCTGGTTGGTGGGGAAATAACCCTGAAACAACTTTCCAAATGAACTTGGAATTTGACTCTATTTCTGGTGCTAGAGGATACAGATGTTCCAACCCATCAGTATTAACTGTAATAGCACTAAAAGCTTCATTGGACGTATTTGACAAAACTGACATGAAAACCTTGGTAGAAAAGTCTCAAAAGTTGACTGCATACCTTGAATACTTGGTTGACACTTTATTACCAAAAGACAGAGTGCAAATCATTACTTGCCGTGACCATTTGCAAAGAGGATGCCAACTTTCATTGATGTTCTTGAAAGAGGGCGAAATGGACATTATTTTCAATAGGCTCCATAGCGATGGTATCATCTGTGATGAAAGAAGACCAAACGTATTGAGAATCGCACCTACTCCTCTTTACAACACTTTTGCAGATATTCACAAAGTTGTCACTGCTATCCAATCTCATTTCAAATAAAAGTAATCTAGGTTTATTCATTTACAAATTCGATTTCCAATTCTTCTTCTTGGTCATAAATTATAGTTTCGGTTTCGATATCATCGTCAGTTGGAATATAGTACTCTCTCTTGTTCCTAATAGGCGACCAAGATATCTGCACTTGACTGATTGGACACTCTTCTATAGCAGTCTGATACTTGTAATTTGACCGTGGTTTTAACCACTCCAAAGTATCTTTTTTGTTTTTTTCCAAGTACTTTAAAATGCTTCCTACAGAGACTACACCTATATCATACAACAAATGAATTTCATCCTGAATGAGTGATAATTACCATCAAACCAAGCACCATCAGCTCAGCCTCGATTGTTTCTGAAGGAATGACAAAGTTATTGTAAATCCTTTTGAATATCATGAATTCCTGAATTAGAAACGGATACCTCTTCGTTCAGCCGGTTGTTTAGCTTTAAATAATCTACAATTGATACCAATGCGATACGTACACAGTCCAAGTCAGTGGCATCAGTTTTTACGGCAAGGTCGCCAAGGCTAATACAAATAGACATGGCAGTGGAGTTGGAAACTAGTAGCTGCGTGATAGTTTCCCTAGCCCTCTCTTCAAAATCAATAACATCTTCAGTTTCGTCTTCATCCATATACTCTATAAATTCAGGTTGACTGGTGAACTTTTGACACCCCTGACACATTTCCAATTCTTTCGATAAAAACTCTTCCAATTGCATTTCCCTTTCGTCGATCCTTGCCTTGGCATTGATGTAGAGCTTGTCAACGATTGCCCTGCTTTCCTTTTCTTGGGACAGTTCCAATTGCAACTGCTTGTTCTGCTCCTGCAATTCGATACACTTTTGCTTCCAGTAATTCTCTTGTGGGTTTACAAAATGCTTTAGCGATTCGACCAGGCTGTATAATTTTGCAATGAATTTGTAATATACAAATGTTGTTAACTGCGTCATTTTTGGAAAAAGTTTCAAGTGAAAAAAAACATTTTCGATACCGCCATGCTACTCGAGTAGAGACTACCAGCAGACTTTGGAGGGCAAATATTCTGGCGGTTGGATTGAGTTTGGGATTAATCTTTGGGTAACACTAAAGGCGATCCTTGAGCGTACATACCAAGGAAGAGCAGCCAGTCAAACTCTTAATCTGAGCAACTTGAACGCTAGAGTATTCTTACCAAATTAATCTGGTGTCTTGCGAAATTGTCTGGTATTCTCCTTACGAATGAATCCCCATTATACAGAGCGTGCAATTAAAGAACTTAAAATAATCATCGATTCCAATCATGTTCTCGAGTAGAGATTTAATTTTACCGAAAATGTCGTCTCAAATCGCTACCTGCGCAGACGTTACAGTGAAATTATTATCCAATGGATTAGCAAGAGACAAGATCAACAGGTACTAATCACTAACAAGACTCGTCCAGTACTATTCCAAATTCTTGATTTGGTTTGGAAAGGAAAAGTACACCAAAGAACAACTCGCAAGATTACAATCATTAATGGTACTAATTGTTAATACAGTCTGCCATGGCGTCTACTCGTAAGGGTAAGTGTTGTTAATATAGCGATGAGATTGGGTAAACAACTGGAGCATTTTCGTAACGTGCAAAAAGCAAGCTCAATCAAGGACGATATCGTACGTATTCTCACTGTAATTAAGTCCGGAGGGTTAGGAATGTGGTTGATGTTTGACGCTATGGGATGGGTAAACTATTTCTAACAAGGCTCATTCAACTAAACTGATACAACTACAAGACTCGAAGCTAGTCGCTAAAAGTACGTATTACTAACTTGGGGGGTAACCAGTTCTGGCTTTCGTCGCTTATTGCTTCCCTCTTGTTGAATATCTACCATCTAAGGCACTTTTTACTAATACAGATGGAACCAAATCAGATTATCGCAAGAGCTGGCAATCAAGAAACCTATTCCAGGCTTAGATCCTAAAGATCCTCAAGCAACCAAGATAAAGAGCTTGAGAGCGTATGAAAATGTTAATTTAGTGAACAAGGAAGTTTGATTTACAGTGCTATATCTGATGCTCTGGATGTATGTATACCAGCAATCAATGCAGAATACTTGCATTTGGATGGCGGTATTGCTGGGCTATGTGGATCAATAACTTCGGTTATGGCTATTTGTAAGTGGAATTAATAGTAGGGAAAATTCTTGAACCAATGTTGAAATAAAGAGTTTATTCGGCTTTAGTTGCCTTTTCGTATACTTCACCCAATACTCTGAGCGCTACTGCTCTTCTTCTTCTCACTTCAGTTGACACAGATTCATCTCCCAAAGTTGCATCACATACTTCTCTAACAACTGCTTCAACTTCAAGTTTACTGCCTCTCCATAGAGCTTCCATACCTTTAGAAGCAGCTTCGTGTTCTAGCTTTGCTTTTAGTTCTCTTTCTTCATCTGTCAACTCTTTTTGAACAGCGTTCTCTTCTCCCTCTCCTTCTGCCTTCTTTTCTAGATTCTGTAGTTTGGTAAATGAGCTTTGCAGATCAAATGCTGTTTTAACAGTTCCAACAGTTTCACTGATAATGTGTGCTTTCTCTCTGAATCCGTTCACAAATCTTGATCCGAATCCCCATGTTCTGTTGAACACATTTCCATTGGAATCAATGATTGCAAGCCATTGATCAGCTTTTAGGCAATAAGTATAACCAATTGCATGTAGTAATTCTATACCATAAGATTCATCTTTTAGAGAATCTACTTCAATTTGGGATATAATTCTGAATGAATTCAGCGCTTCTTTCGCCAAATGTTCCATAGTGGTTCCAACTGGCGGCGAATCTATTGATGGGCTAGGGAATGCATCAGTGTACAGCGCCAGTTTTGAGACGAGGTTTGACACCAGTCTAGATACTCTGCTCTTACGCTGTGCAATTCGCTCTTCTGGTGTAATTGGGCTGGAGTTTCCTTGATCTCCACCCATTGCTTCCTTGAAATCTCTAGCAATTGAAATTTCTCCAATGATTGAAACAAACTTTTCTCCTCCAAACTGCTGTTTAAAGAACTGCTCTGGGTCTACGAATACATTATCAGACGATGCAGCTCCTTTTCCGTGTCTATTATAAAAGGCTCGCTTTTGTGGATCAGATAGAACTAGAATGAGAATCCAATTACCTTGATAAGCCTCTGAAATCTGTTTGAATTTTTCATCCGCAGTTGGATCGTCTAGATTCTTGTCTGGATGGTATTTCATTGCAGATATATAGTACGCTTTCTTGATGGTGGCCGCAGATGCATCCGCTGGGACTTGAAGGAGATCATAATAACTCATATCAATTGGTTTTTCATCTTGGTCAACATTCAACTACCTGTTCCTAATGCTGTAGGTTTGGGCTTCTGCTGTGGTGGAGGCGTTTTTGGTTTGGTTTTAGGAATGTCTGTTTGTGCATGGCAAGAGTAACATTCTACTGAATAAAAAGAATCGCTGGTTTGTGCAGTTGGTATTGTGAATTCAAATGTGATTTTGCAAACGGGACAGCAAGCTGTCATTGACACTCCCGGGGGTCTACTCTGAATGACTGCCATTGAATTTGTTAAACTTTTTCAAAGGCGGGCCTTGTGAAGTGGGCTAATTTTCACGTTGGGAAAAATCAAAAACGTTACAATTCATTTTAATGAGGAATCATCAATCCAGATTTTTATGGTGAGATCCGACTCTATACTACCTGAAGCAATCATATTTAATAGCGGATGACATGCTACTGTGATAACGGTGTCTATATTAGCTAGTTGTACCCGTATGGCCCTCCAGCGTCTGCACAATCTCTTTGGACTGTAGATCCCAGATATACACCAGCTTATCTTCGCTGCCGCTAATGACATACTTGCCTGAAGTGGTAGAAAAGTCGGCAATGCAACATACAGAGGTATTAAGATGTCCTTTGTAAAATTTAAGGCACTTTCCACTTGAATATGACCATAGTCTTATCGTTGAATCTAACGTTGATGCTAGTATGAATTTTCCATTAGGAGAGAACTTTACAAATGAACTAGAGTTAAGATAAACTTGCACTGGGGGATTATCATCTAGCACGATGGTCTTTAGACATTGTCCAGTGGATGTATCCCATATACGCCTTTTTCAATTCAAACTTACAATAGCCCATCAAAAGATCCTGAAGCAATCAGAGTTCCGTCTTTTATAAAGCAAACCGCAGTAATTGGGTCTGAATGGCTAAAGTAAGCACAGCTCCTACCCACTGAGTGTCTTTAAGCATTTACCCTTCTTTACATCCCATATTTTTATCGATTCATCGTAAGATCCAGATGCAATTAGCGTACTCGATGGATTATAGTTTACACAAAACACAAAGTTAGAGTGTCCCTTCAAGGTTTTGATCGCCTCTGCCTGTGTTAATCAATCGTACAGACTCGATATTCCAGATAAGAATTGTTTTATCATCTGAACCAGAACAAAATGACTGCGAGTCTGATGCCCAACTGATATCCGAAATCCCTTCCTTGTGTCCTACAAATGTCCGCTCATGCCTCCCGTCAGCCGCATGCCAAATGCGCACTGTTTTATCGTTTGCTGTATTCAATCTTTACTTACACGCTGAAGCTAGCCATTTCCCATCTGGCGAAAACTTTACAGAGGTAATTGATTTTGAGTGTCCAATCAGAGTGTATTTCAATCTATAATTACAACTTTGGCTTTCAATCTTTATCTTTTTCAAAGGTGGTTCTGATTCCACACTCATTTCAAATGTGAAAAGTAAAAAGCAAGACTTTTCCCCAGTAACACCAGGAAATAATCAACCGCTGGAAGCAAGATCAACTAGCGATGGATAAGGTGGCACACAGGTCTGTTTTGGTTTAGTCAATGTTTTTGATATCAATCGATTTCCTCTAATTTCCAATGCTGTTTAGCATTCAACAAATCAAGATTTTGTCTCTGAATTTTATACTCGAGTAGATTGTGGTAGCGGTTCAAGATAGCTGCAAACAGAGGGCAAAAAGAAGCAAACAGAAGGCAAACAGAAGGCAAATAGAGGGCAAACAGAAGGCAAACAGAGGGCAAACAAATACTGGCAGGGAGAGATATCCCCAGATATGGTTGTGCACTTGTTAAAAAATTTCACGTCCGAAAGTAGAAATCTGAATGGAATCCAAAGAAACCAACATCACAGTAGTAGTAAGAGTAAGGTAAGCAGAAAATAATTTTCTAGGCCTCGAAATCAAAGAGAGATTAGAGAAAACTCGTCGGTATGCGTTACGGCGCAGAATAACCAAATAATGGTAAAAGCAAACCCAAGTGCCAGCGATGCTACCACTAAAACATTCAGTTTTGACAAGGCATTTGGACCGGGTGTAGGACAAGAAACGGTTTTCAAAGAAGTTGTTGCAGGAATGCTCCAAGAAGTACTGATGGGTTATAACTGTACGATATTCGCATATGGTCAGGTAATCTGAATTAATCTAGACTGGCACAGGGAAAACATATACTATGGAAGGAGATCTATCTGAACCAACAACAGGATCTGGAATTATCCCAAGAACCCTTTACTCATTATTTGATCAGCTAGATAATGAGACTCTTGAATACTCTGTCCGTGTCTCATTTATCGAGTTGTATAATGAAGAACTAAAGGATCTTTTGTCTCCTGAAACTGATTTCAGGAAACTAAAATTATATGAGGATTTGAACAAGAAAGGTTCAGTGGTGATCCAAGGGCTTGAAGAAACTTTGGTTAAAAATGCGGATGATGTGATTACTATATTACAAAGAGGAAGCAAAAAGAGACAGATTGCTGCCACAAAAATGAATGAATCCAGTAGTAGATCACACGGTATCTTTTCAATCACAGTTCATATAAAAGAAAATACACCTGATGGCGAAGAGCTGTTGAAAGTTGGCAAGCTGAACTTGGTGGATTTGGCAGGTTCTGAAAATATTGGACGATCAGGAGCGGAAAATCGTAGAGCCAAAGAAGCTGGAATGATCAACCAAAGTTTGTTGACTTTGGGACGTGTGATTAACGCCTTGGTGGAAAGAAGTCCACATATTCCTTATAGAGAAAGTAAATTGACAAGAATTCTGCAAGATTCCCTTGGAGGAAGGACCAAAACATGTATCATTGCAGCAGTCTCACCTTCGAAATGCAGTATTGAAGAGACTCTGTCCACTTTGGATTATGCTCATAGGGCCAAAAATATTAGAAACAAACCAGAAATCAATCAAAAGATGACAAAGAGGGCTCTCATTAGAGAGTACATTAATCAAATTGAACGTTTAAAAAGCGATCTACTGGCAGCAAGAGAAAAGAATGGGATATATCTGTCCCCTGAAGTAATTTTTATTTAACAGCAGTCTTATAACACTCTAGTTGCTGAAAATAACGGTAATAAAGCTCAAGTGGAAGAAGTGTCAAAGTTAATGGAAGGACAAATTGAAGAGATGAAAAATCTTGAAGCAAAGTTCAAGCAACAAACTGAAATGCTATCCATCACTACATCTCAGTTAGAAGATGCCATGGCGGATTTGGACCAAAAGAAGAGTGATATTGAAAGGCTGTTTGGGCAAACTCAACAATTGCAACAGAGTTTATCGGAACAACAATTTATTACCAGGTATATTTCACTTGATATTAGTGCCTACGCAGAAACAGAAAGACAACTTGATTCCTTGGCAACTGGCTTAGCAGACACGCTTCAATCTAGCATTAATGATTTGGAAGGCCTGCATCAAAAAATTGAAAGAAAAACTACTGTAGAAGCTGAGAATACAAAACTTTTCGAAGAATTCCAAGGCAAAATAGTGTCCAACATTTCTTCTGTGGAAGAAAGAATCCAACAATTTGAGCAATGCTCGACAGAGATTTGTGAAAAGATTAACAGCGATTCTGACAACTGTATCAAGCAGTCTTTGGAGTTACTTCACACAAGGGAACAGCTGTATACTGAAAGTGTGACCAAATTAGCAGAGATGCAACAGCAGATCTCGAATGGAAGCAGTTTAATATCGCAAGAGTTCACCAATACGCTTGCTAATATCGTTAAACTTGCCGACAACCTTGGTACTCAAGTTACTGCTATACAAAATGAACTGCTTTCCAGCCAAAAAACAATGGTTTCTCAGCTTCAATCAAGTATACATGCATTTACATCAAAAGTAAAATTTTACTAACAAGCTCTCTTCCGATTGGAATAACACTTTGCAAATTGTTTCTGGTCTTGAAAATGGAGCTACTGAATATTTGGAAAATTCCAAGAATCACAGGGAAGAACAGCATAAATCTCTAGTTGACAAACTCACTAGTCAAGTAATTCTTTTTTAACCCTGATTAATCAATTGTCTGACGATAACAGAGCACTAAAACACCAAGTAGAGTCGCAAAAGGAGACACTCAGACACAAAGAATCACTTGTTTTAACTGAAATTGAAGCTTGCTTAAAGAAATATAGAGCCGACTGGGAAGAGACTCTTGATTCTACTGTGCAAGAAGCTGCAAAGTCAATGGAAGGGGGTTGTGAAAAGTTGGCAGAAATCGTTGGTGAGGAGATTCACGCAAACGGCGAATTCCAAAATCATTTGGTTCAACAAAAAGAATTTCTTGAATACCAAACTCAAGAGTTTAGCAAACTACACAACTCTGCAATTAAGGTAAGTTCTAATTAAGGTAGAATGTAGAGGAGACTGCTATGGAAAGCAACTCTGGTTTGGATAAAATGTATGAAAATTCATTGGGTTTGGTCAAATCACTTGACGCTCAAGTTCAGGAATCACTCAAGATCATTGTTAATGACGAACAAAAACACTTGACTAAATTACACGACCTAGCTGCTGAATCAAATAAGACTGCTGTTGATTCAATTGGCATGGGTAGAGAATTCTTGAGTGGACTTTCTCAAGAATCAATGAAGTTGCACGAAACATTCACTAGTCATGTGCAACAAACCAAGAAAAATGTAAATGCTGATTTGACAGTAGGTTGAAGAACAATCTAAAGAACTTCAAGACATTAAACAAGAATCGATCCATATACTCAAAGCTTGCGAGAACGTAGTTCGAGAGCAGTCCTTGTACATGGATGTTCCAACTGGTGCAACACCAAGAAAGAGAAAAATCCCGTACAATAGTTTTAATCTAGATTGCCTGCACCATGGGAGCTGACTAAAAGCCATGAGGAACTAATCCATGAGATGCGAAAAGGAGTAAAAGAAAAAGAAAATAATGGGATGTTTAATAGTAAGCTACCAGTATCTTCAATAACTACACGAAGGGGTGGATCCACTTTAAGCGATTTTAATGACGATTTTGAAATGGAAAATTGAGTATAATGTCTACTGTTCCCTCCAGATAATAAAGTAATTTTATCACAAGATGTTCAAGTTTTAATGCAGTTTAGCTATGCCAAGTTAAATCCATTAAATTCAGAGTACCGTTAGATAAATTTATAAAGTGTTTCTAACTATGTTTGAGCGAATAAGAGTTTATTTTTAAAGAGAAAAGAATGCCTCGTTGTTGTGCCATTCAATCTTCAAACTTTTCCACCATTCCTCAGTTTCTTCTTGAATTTCCTCCTTCTTTAAGGTTCCATTCGGTGCGTGCCTCTTTGGGCCTCTATAGCTAGGCTTTTTAGGAGGTGCATCCTTGGTAGATGCTTCGCTTTGTACGTTTGACGAAGAATTTTTTCCTCTGGATCTGCTTCTTGATGTGTCAATAACTCTAGTTCTCCTTTTGGCAGTTGGAAGAGCAGAATGAACTTGGTTAGCATTTTTCTTTTCAGTTGCATCTTGATCTAATTTTGACTCCTTGTTAGCTGGAACTTCCTCAACCTCTACCGCCTTGGTCTCAACATCATTGTTATTTGGTGTGGGTTGTTGTTCAACGTTGTTAACTTTAGGTGCTTCAACCTCCATTTTACCATCATTCACCTCTTGACAATCTTTTTCTATTGGTTCTGAGGAAACTTTAGGTTCTTTGATTTCCACTTTACTGGGATTGACTTGTAGGGATTCCTGTTGCTTTTCTTCTTTGGGCACAGGCTTATCTTCAGCTTTAACTTCTGGTTGAATTGGTTCAGCCAATTGACTTGTCCCAATATCTTTAATTTCCTTGGAATCAGATAAATTTTCTTCAGATTTCTTCACAGCATCTTCATCCAAACGCATTTTCTTTGATGGCGGCTCTTCTAATTCTTGCGGATCGTTAATGATTTCTATAGTCTGGATATCAGGATTAGCTTGTTCATTGTCGTTAGGCACTCGGGATTTTCGTGCATTTTTAAACACTTCCATAAGGTATGCATCATATATTTTCAGCCTTGGGTCACGTTTATCAAGTTCTGGTGCGTATTTTTCATTCAAGCAATCAACATATCCATCTTGGCTCTTTCCTACATTTGCTCTACCATGTGGAGTTTCAATTTCGGATTTATTCCAGTCTGCAAAGAACGCCAAATGAGGAGTATCAATACTTCTATGAATTTCGAAATAGCAAGATCTGTTGAACTGCCTACGATCAAAAAATGGAGAAGGACACCAAATTTGAAGCAGACGGAAATTCCACCTTAAAGCTTGGTTAGCAGCTTCTTGTAGTAGCTTGCTAGCGTTTTCTGCTGAAGTAACATAGTGCCTGGTAATCGTAAAGCTTCGACGTTGAAAGTCCATATACCACAAAAGAAAATTATCACTCCCTTTAAGTGACGCACCGTTATAGAACTTTTGTTTGTACCCAAAATATTTACCCATGAAGATTGAACGGGCATCGAAGTGATGCTGCTTTGATGGCTCTGGGATCAACGAGAAAACATTAATCTCGCTGTCAAACACATTATTGATGACTCTTGAGGCATCATCAAGAATAAATGGGCGGGCAGTCTCCGTAGTGAGGAGAACAATGTCATCTTTGGTCGGTTGATAATGTCTACCAATTAATAAGTGTTCATAAAACAAAGAGTGGGCGGTAAATCTTTCCAGCCCAGCTCTTTCGTAAGTGTTAACAGCTTTAGGACCATATGCCACTATTCCAATAAAGCCTTTTCGCTTTTTATAAATTCGGTATATAGTTGAGAGTAATTCGTGGGAATGATGTCTTCCAATGTACTTTTTTCTAGTATGTAGTGAGGATAGAGCTAGGACCAATCCTTGAACAACTCTTCCGTTGACTTTGCATATCCCAGGAAGGTGGTATGCTTCAATATGGCATATTGTCTTTGTCACATCGTTTGCCGGAGCCAAGACCCATGCAGTACAGTAGTTGCTATGGAACGGAAGTTTAATCATTTCTTGACTATATGATTCCCATTCACTTTGATTCAAGTGTCTGTGGAAATCTTCAAAAGTATCCATTCTAAGTTGGTGGATTAAATTCGGGTCAGAAGTTTGATAAATCACCCTTGGTTCGGAGGACAGAAAGTGTCTCCCACTTCTTCTAGTTTTCTCTTTTGGAGGATTTTCTGGTTCATCAGTGCTTGGAGGATTTTCTGGTGCAGCAGAGGGATTGCTTTCTGTGGCAATTGCGGGTTGTGAATTGTCATTCGCTGGAGTTTCTGTTAGGGCTGCAGGTTCACTTGCGGTAGTCGCATCCTTTGTTGCATCACATTCACTGGTTACTTTGGACATCACTGGTAAAAAATTGCGAATGCTTGTCACAGATATGCTCAGGACCCTATCACTTTTGGAAAGAAATGCCTTTTTGGGAATTTGTGAATAAGTTACGCAGCATTTGATGTTAGTGAAGCACTCTCAACGCACTATTAACTAATTGGAAAGTCTGTCTTGTGTTTTGGGTAGTGCTTCATACGAGAAGATACAAAGAATTTCCCACACGGTCCTTATTCGTCTTTAAGTTGCGATTAAATACAGAGAGTGAGCTAAGAGTATTATTTTTTCTTTCACTGTCCAAAATGGAATAGGTGCGGAGCATTATTCGCCAAAGAAAAGTGAGCTCTGAAAGAAAAAGATTTCCTCACGGCTAAAAGAACAAAATCGATTTTTCGTTTGGGGATAATTTGGTTCTATGTTGTTTGTTTTCTTTGACGCGCTAATGGAATTGCCAACAGAGAGTGAAAACCCAGGACCATTAACAACTAAAATTATTCAAAATTTGAACACAGGTGCAAATTTAAATGCTATTTTTAATGACCCTGTATGGAACACCGAAAAAGATTGTGCAGACCCTGAAAAATTGGTGGAAGATATAGATTTGCAGATTGCGAGATCCAAGCCATTACCTCCGTCCCCGCAGATTGAGAAAACTAGTGCTGTTGCCGAACCAAAGCCTAAAACTCCTCCTCCTTTGCCAACGCGACCTTCAAGAATGGGTCAGTTAGCTAGGTCGCCGATAAGGGCAGTATCAATCACATCTCAAGCTCAAGAAATTCCATTTCCGGCTGTTAATACTAAACAAGACTCATCTTCAACAGTTGTAGAAGGAACGAACACTGTAAAATCGCAGGAAAATGATACCAGTCAAACTACGTCGGAATCATCCAGCCAAGCAGTAGAAACTAACGTAGATGATACTCGACAAGCCCACAATAGGAAATTTATTGGGAAATGGCAGTTGGGGAAAACAATCGGCGAAGGCTCCAGTGGAAAAGTAAAACTTGCCAAGCACATGGATACAAAGGAAACTGTAATCAATATTAAATGTAGTGTGTTGTCAAAGCAGTTCGTAGACCAAAAATTACAAATTTGGACTCTAATCACACTGAAACCGATCCAGTGTTAATGGCCAAAGTCTACAAACGAGAGCTGTATATGATTCGGGAGGCTTGTTTGGGTATCATGCTTCAACATCCAAATATTGTCCGACTACATTCAGCTGTGCTGGGTGAAAATCACTTTTATTGCTTCTTTGAGCACGTAGAGGGTGAGGATCTGGTGGACTTCATTTCCAGAGAAGGAAAAATGAAGGAGACTCTCGCAAGATCCATTTTCAGATGTGTAGTATCGGCTGTTGGTATTTTTCAATTAATGTAGAATACGCTCACAGAAATAATGTGGTGCATAGAGATATTAAACTGGAAAATATACGTTATAATAGTAAGACGGGAATGGTGAAATTGTTGGACTTTGGGTTTGCAACGTTTTCTACTGACTCTGACTTTTTGAAAACAAACTGTGGAAGCCCTTGTTATGCAGCACCAGAAATATACGACAACAAACCATACATTGGAACGTTGATAGACGTTTGGTCTTTAGGAGTAAAAATTGCTAATTCAAGGTTTGCTTATATGGAATGGTCACTGGGTCCCTTCCATTTGACGGGCCAGATTTTAAAACACTCGCAGCAAGAGTACGTTCGGGAAAAGTCGATTTTCCAAAAGAACTATCAATAGGTACCTATGTTTTTATATAGATGTATGTAACTTGATAACAGGAATGCTCACCACTAATCCGCGCAGACGGTTCAATTTAGCTACTGTACTAGCCCATACTTGGGTGAATATTGGTTACAGTACTATTCCAACCGATTATTTGGAACACAATAGAGACAGAGAGCCACTGATCTCTTTGGATTGGGTAAAGACATTAAACAGTGCTGGAGTGTGCCAAGCTGGATGTATTTTGATGGTGGAATTAGAATCGCGAATACCAACAAGAAAGTTAACTCAGGAAATTACTGTAACCGATGCAAATGTGGATGGCTCAACGGATGATGACAGTACTGAAGAGCAAACTGCTGAAGGTGAAGCGGAAAAGTTTATGAGCAAAATGACTATTAAAGACAAAAAGAGGAGCAACATATGGTGGAGACGCCTTTGGAACACAATTGAAAATGCTAGTAGGGCAAATTTGGGTAAAATATTTAAAAGGGGAAACCATCTTAATGCTGCAGAGTTACCATATGAATCTTTAACTGCCGAGTCAAGCACAAGTACAACTTCCACAGTAACTTCATCTAAAAAGAACCACTTTCGATCAATAACGGAAGCCCTAGGTTTCCGCCCTAATTCATCAAGCGAGAGTGGAAGAAAGAGACCATTGTGGAAAGAATTCAGACCAAGATACCGGCAATAAAGAATATTTTATTACAATATTATGAGGTTCTTTATATAATTGTTAAAGCTACTGGTATCCTTTTTGGAGATCGCTTTGGTCTTTCTGGAAGATGGCAGTCCCCATTCTGAATTCCCAAGCAAACAGGGCAAAACTGGCTTTCCCCATTAGGTTTATACTGCTCTGAGATGAGGTTAATAATCGAAGACAGTAGAGGTTTGGCATCATCAACAGTTATTTCATCTAAAGTTACATCCTTAGGCTGCTGGCATTCTTCAATATCCTCTGAAACTTCTTCCAAAATCTCAATGTTGTCTATTTCTTCAGTCTCCATAAATGATATGATTGTTTCCGCTTGAGGGCTGACCAAGAATGATGCAGACGACAATGTGTTAAACTCGAATGGCAAATTTGAATTTCTTGTTGTAATCTTCAGAGTACTTAATGGCCGTCTGTTCTTTTCGATATTTGAAAAGGTGCGTTGCCATTCTTCAATAGCTGCTTTGGAAGTTCTGAATGAATCGCTGTTCTCTTGTACACCAACTTCTGACTGTGGAACACCGTGCATAATCGTTGAATATCTAGAATATAATGAATCTGTATCTCGTTGGATATCGCGCATCACTTCGGTAGTGGTTCCATCATAGTCAATGTTGAAATCTTCCTCACCAACAACCCACCTTCTATTTGGCGAAGCACTTTCGTCTGCAAATTCTGAATCGGTGTCTTCTCTGTCAGTAGCCCATTGTAGCAGGTCTTCATCGTAAGACAAAAAAGTGCCTTGCGAAATTTGATGATTAAGTGTGCGGCCATCTTTAAAAGAGCTGCCAAGGGAATACTGAGAAGTTTTCAACTGGAGCTGTCTCTTTTCAAAGGGGGTATTGGTGATTGGGTCGGAAATGGTAATACCAGAGTGGACATCTTTGTGCGTCTTTGAGAACTTTCTGACCAACGACAAAATCAGCTTCTTTCCTTTCTTTGTTTTACCAGGCATATCTTTGATAAATACTGTGAGGTCTGTTTCTTTCATTTTTTAAATGTCGAAGGGGCGGATGTTTTTTTTGGAACCTTTGCGGCGTAACATCAATGGGTTCTAGTGATTTTCTGAGCCTCATCTTCGAGGTAAATAATACTTCCTAATTGGTGCCGATGGACTAGATACAATGCCAAATCCAGCCGGTAATAGGGAAACTGCCAAGTTAATTTTAGCATTATATTAACGAATTGCACAATCACGACCAGCCGCCACCACCGGCATCAAAGGTATCCCACGGATTACTTGGTTTTACAGCAAATGGATCTGTGGCAGGTTTAAAGTCAAATGTATCTGCAGGCTTGAATTCTGGAACAGGAATATCTGGCAAATCAGGTGGTGGTTTTCTGCTGTTATATGCTTGTTCCATTCTTTCAGATATTGAAAGATGCGCCATGGAATTGTCCACTGGAGGAGTGTAGTACAAGTCATGATTGAGGCCAGCGCTGCTAGCACTAGAATTATAAAATCCAGAATGATCTGTCTGCACCTCCTCACTTGTGTTAAAAGTCGGTTGTGGGGCTGGACTAACACCAAATGCCGAATCAACACTGAAAGCCTGGACTTCCACAGGTACTGGCTTTAGAGACTCTTTGGAAGAGTGCTCTGTTTTCCGTTGAGGCAAAGATGGTTTTGGAGTGTTTGGTGCAGGTTGAGTTTTAGCTGGATGCTTTTCCTTTGGTTTCGGGGAAACACTTTGGTTTGTGGTAGGTTCAACTTTAGACGTACGTTCTGACTCTGCAGCGACTTTCAACATAGTGGCACGTTTGCCTTCCTGTGCTTTCATAAGATCATTGATTGCTCCCCACCATTCTGCTGAATCTGCCATTGTAACTCCTCTGAACTACTGTTAGCTAGATTTACCTTGTGCTTTGCATCTCTTCCAAACATTCCACCACCTTTTCCAAGTAACGCAAGCTCCTCTGGTTCCTTTTCATTCATCATTAATGGCGCCAAAGTGCACTCTGTCAAATCAATTGAAATTTCTGGTGCTTGATAAAATTGTTCTCCTGGACCTAGCTCTGGTAAAGTGTGCAAAAATCCAGAATGGGTTAATACACCCACCGATGGTTTGTATGCCCGCTTGAACACCCCTTCCTTTCGCAAAAGCTTTCCTTGTTTAATGATGGTCAATCCAGGATCGTCGTGTCCGTCATATGTCAAATCTGAAACTTTAACTAATGGGCAAGGTGCCAAGAACCGCTTTTCATTGCTTGCAGCAAACAAACTCCAATCTCTCTCTGGATCCATCTGGTTTAGCTGAGTTTGCATCGCTTTAATTTGATCAACTTGCTGTGTAAAATTAGAAGACCTCCATTCATAAAAAGTAGACATGGAGACTTTGATATTTTGTACAACTACAGCTTCAAATGCAGCAAAATCTTCTTGCTGAGCCATGATTTTATCGCGATACTCTTGCTGCTTAGAGTTGCAGTATGCAATATGCCTTTGAAGCGCTTTTGTTAATAAAGAATACCTTGATTTGCTATCCATGGGTCTCTTGGAGCATCCTTTCCTATTTCAGGGACTTCAGTAGATTCACCCTTCCATTGTTGGCGCATTAAAGAAGTACGTACATTTGCTGCCAACCTCACATAAGTTTCTAAATCCGTAGACAAATCCCTATCCAGTTGAGTCCACTTTCCGTCGCTATCTCTTGCTTTCTTGTTTATTTCTCCAAGAAGCTCTTTTAAAATCGGAATCAGCTGCTCTTCAATATTTGCTGCTGAATTCGCTCTAATTTGTGCTCGCTTGGTTTGTTGGTCCGTCATATCTTGCAAGAACGACTACATGAATAACGTATTTACTTTCACAGACTCTTCTTCAGCAAACAGTCCCAAATGTTCGCTCGCCAAAGCGGTTGTCAATTCCTTTGAGGTTTTACTTAATGACTCTGAAAGTCTCTTTTCCTGCTCTTACATTAGCTTCTCCTACCTACAACAATGGATAAATATTTAATTAGGTGAGAGACTATACTAGCCCACCCAAGCATCCGCTTCATGCATAAGGGAGTGACGCTTAAGGGAATCAATCCTTGTGATGGGTTGTCTGCAAACGGAGCTTTGTTCATGGCAAAAGTAGATTTCGCCAGCGCGGAATATAACTCCCTACTCAATTTTGCAACGGGGAAATGAACTGAACAATTTAAACTCGATAGTTTGAATAAACACTGAATATTGTTTCTTTCCATTTGTTTAGTGTTTGTTTGGCATCGCATTGTGGAAGGCATATAAATAGTAAATAAAACAACTTTGAGAATTTAATGGGGCAGCAAGATAGCCAAGCTACTATACAAGTACGGAAGCCCAAAGAGATTGGCCTGTGGAGTAATGTTTTCCTCAGCAACTGGTTCTTTTTGTGGGTAATTCCAATTCTGTCAAATGCCAAACCGGAAACGATTTCCAACATTAAATTCAATTTCAGAACTCAAGAAAAAGCAAAAGTAAACGTAAATCTGCTGGACGAAGCATGGAAAAAGGAGCTTGAGGTGAACAAACAGTGAGTTCCTCTTAATACTAGACATCCATCAATCAAAACGGCATTGCAAAGTGTATTTGGATTTGAATACGGAATGATTGCATTTTACAAGATTCTCTGGACCTTCTTTACTTGGGCCGGTAATTGCAAATATAATGACAGGTGCCTGGTATTTGCTCAACTTGATGTTGAATTTCTTGGGAATACATAGCACTGAACCAAATTTCAATGGCCACATGTATGCAATGGCACTGTTCTTGACTGGCCTCTTTTCCTCTGTAGCTATCCATCAGCAATATGCAGAGTGTAACAGAGTAGGCATCAAGGTTAAGGCAGCCTTGATGGGTGTGATTTATAGAAAATCCCTTCGATTATCAAGAGTAAAGGGAGGTGCTGGTGAAGTTTTGAACATCTTGACTGCTGAAGTGCAACGTATCAATGATTTTGTGGCCAACTTTCATTTTCTATGGGCCGCTTTTGTCGAAGTCGCATTAATCATTGGCCTGTCATTCTACCAAATTCAAATATCTGCACTCCCTGCAGTAGGTTTTGTAATTATTCTATTGCCAATTCAAATGTACTTGGGGAAGAGAACAAATGATCTCGGACGAAGCCAAGCGTTAAAAACGGTGGAACGAGTTCATCTGATGTCTGAATTACTAACTGCTATCAAATTGATCAAATTTTATGCCTGGGAAGTACTCGATTATTGATGTAGGTCCCATTTGCAAAGAAGATTGAAGAATTAAGAAAAGAAGAAATGAAGTATGTATATGACGGATTAATGACCAAAGTAATTAACTACACAATCGTCTTTGCTATTCCAGTTTTAGTTGCACTTACGTGTTTAGCCACCTATGTAGCAATAGGCAACCAGCTCACGGCATCTGTCGTATTCACGACTCTTTCGGTATTTAACACTTTGCGTTATCCCTTCTTTATGCTGCCTATGGCTGTAAAGTCATTCGTTGGTGGAATAGCTGCAGCAGAAAGAATCAACCAATTCCTTTTGCTTGAAGAAGTAGTGGAACAAAAAACCGAAAAGGCTCCTGAAGGATCGGATTTAGCCCTTGAAATTGAAGATGCTGACTTCAAGTGGGACGGGACTGAAGGAAACGAGCCAACTATTAAAAACATTTCTTTGAAAATCAAGAAGGGCTCAAAAGTTGGAATTGTTGGAGACGTTGGATGTGGCAAGTCGTCAATTATTGCCGCTATTTTGGGACAAATTAGAAAAATTAGAGGCGAAGCTAAAGTCTATGGCTCCACCGCTTACATGTCACAAGAAGCATGGCTTTTGAACATGACTTTGAGGGAAAATATTTTATTTGGTAAATCTTACAATCCTACCACTTACAGAGAAGTTATCCGCGTTGCAGGTTTGCAAAGAGATCTTACGTTGCTAATTGCTGGAGATCAAACCGAAATTGCTGAAAGAGGTGCTAATTTATCCGGAGGACAAAGACAAAGAGTTTCTCTTGCTAGATCCATTTACTATGATGCTGAAATTGTACTGATGGATGACCCTCTTTCAGCTGTCGATCAACATGTTGGTCGTCATATCTTTGAAGAATGTTTTATGAAGCACTTGAAACCTAAAACCCTGATTGTTGCTATCAATCAACTGCAATATCTTAGTCAACTGGACCACATTATCTTTGTGGAAAACGGCGAAATTCACTCGCAAGGTACTTATGCATATATGATGGAAAATGTCGAAAAGTTTGCAACATTGGTGAACTCTCATGTTTCTGATGAAACTGAAATCGAAGAGGAGCCAGAGCCAATCATGAATGACAAAACCTTTAATCCAGTAGAAATCGTTGTTACTCCAGAACTAAAGTCACCTAAATCAGCAAAGGATATGATTGAATTAAATAGTTTATCTGTTACAGCAAAAAACCAACTTTCTGTAAGAAATTGGAAAGACGTGAATGAAAACACTATTCGTTCCATGATTGACAAGCAAAGCTCGCAGGTTATTTTGGATAGCAATGGGGATCATGATGTCGCCTCAGCGATTTTAAGGAACGAATTATCCCAATATACTAGCACTGAAAAAGTAATTGTACAACCTGGAATCCATGATGAAAATGAAGAAGAAGCAATCAAGAAAGGCAAACTTGTTCAAGATGACGAGTCAACAAAGACAGCTGGTGCAGCAGATTTCCTAGCATATGGAAGAGCAGGATCAGGCGTTTTCGTTACCATTTTGGTCGTAATTACATTTATTTTGGTTCACGCCTTATTTAGAATTGGTGGAGATTTCTGGCTACGTTTGTGGGTCCCAAGGGTAGGTGGATTTACAGATGCAGTCTACGTTGGAGTTTATGGTGCTTTCTGTGCAGCATTCACAATTGGTGCACTTGGAAGGGGTTTGTTTTTCATCAATGTTACTGCTGATAAAGCAAAAAAATTACATGACAGGCTATTTGACTCTGCAATTCATGCCCCAATGGGATTCTATGACACAACACCAATTGCTCGTATTTTATCATGCTTTTCAAAGCATCAACTTCATGTCGATGACACCATGCTTGATGCCGCTATGCAAGCTTTGCAATATTTGCCACTTGGTTTAGGCGCTCTTATAATATGTGCTGTGTTGATTCCTTGGAACTGGGCACCGTCTATCGGAATTGTAATTATCGGTTATATCTTGTTGAAATTGACCTTCCAAGCTGATATTTCCACCAAATCATTGGAAGCCGTGACAAAACCTCCAATCTACTCACATTTAACAGCCACTTTGGAAGGGCTGCTTTCAATTCGTTCATACCATGCACAAGAACGTTTTGATGAATTGAATTTGGTCAAGCTTGATGCAAATCACGAAGCAGCTTTCGCTATGCAGAATGGTATTTGATGATTTTACTGTAGTTAAATCTTTCCAGGCGCTATATCTGGATATCTTGTCGTCGCTCGTAATTTATTTTTCAGCCTTGTTATTAATATTTGTCAGAAATGAGGATAGTATAGGTTCTATTGCAGGTTTGGCACTTTCAAATGCCCTGCAGATGCTAGTTTTTGTTCAATGGACGGTCAGACAATGGGGTGATGTCGAATCGCAAATGTCATCCGTTGGGCAATTAATATTCTATGGAAATATCAAACCGGAAGCACCATTCGAAATTCCAGATAAGAAGCCTCCTGCTGAATGGCCAACAGAAGGAAAAATCAAATTCACCAATATTGAGCTTAAATACCAAAAGTTTGGAGTCTCAGTGTTGAAAAATATTAATCTTGTTATTTACCCAATGGAAAAGATTGGTATTGTAGGAAGAACGGGATCAGGAAAATCTACTGTATATCATATTTAATTGTAGTTGCTTATATCATTATTACGAATTGTTGAACCTTGCAATGGTACCATCACAATCGATGATTTGGATGTTTCAGGAATTGGGCTACACGATTTAAGAAACAAAATTGCTATTATTCCTCAAGAGCCCGTCATGTTTGTTGGAACCATTCGTTCCAACCTGGATCCATTCAATAAATCCACAGATGAGGAGATATGGAAGGCACTTGATGCCGTTTTCTTGGGAGAAAAACTAAGAAAGGCACCATCAAAGCTCGACACTGCAGTTTCAGAAAATGGAAAATCCGTCTCTCAAGGTCAGCGCCAGCTGTTGTGCATTGCCAGAGCGATCCTATCCAAAGCAAAAGTTTTAGTTTTGGATGAGGCTACAGCATCTCTGGATGCACAAACTGATTTGATGATTCAAGAGGCAATCAAAAAGAACTTTGGAGAGTTAACCATGCTCACAATTGCTCACAGATTGAATACAATCATAGAATCGGATAGAGTACTGGTAATGGATGCTGGCTGTGTAAAAGAATTCGATGAACCTAAAACGCTACTTGAAAACAAGGATGGTATTTTTAGAAGTTTGGTAGATCAGACTGGTCCTCAGGCTAGTCAAAAGCTTATTGAAATTGCCAACAAAGCGCACGAAGAAAGAGTTGCAAGAGGTTACCACTTCCCTGCTAAACAGGAAAAAGCGGACTCTAGTAAGCCTCTGAAAGTGACTGACATCGCTGCCGGGAATATTTGAACATATTTTGCTTCGTTTCTAGATTGTAACAATAAAAATTATATTATGACAAGTGGAAACTTTCTTTCCCTTCATACATGGCAAACAAAAATCGGTCAGTCATGACCTGAGTATTCGAATATTCTGGAACTTTAAGATAGTGAGCGCCTATTGTTAGAATCTAGTTACAAGTCATTACACTTGGTAGAATCAGGTCAGGGTTCTCGTTTTTCATGGTGGATTTGCGAACAATCGTCAGAACTGGGTTTAGATTCTTTAGTCCTCCTAATGGAAGCACTGGTGATCCAGTAACAAACGATAGGAACGCCCGTTTTTGATTGTAGTCAAATTTCACCAGCATTTCACATAGCGCGGTTAATATTCTGGAATTTTGAGTATAACCATGGTCTGCTTTGATTAAAGTCAATAATTCTGAGTTAGATATGAATACCTGTGAATGACCAATCAAGTTGGAAGTCACCCGAAAGAATACATTGAATTTCAAAAATGTCAAAAGGCGAGAAACTCTCGAGATCTAAAATCTTTGAAAACCCGTTCTTGAAAGCTTCAACTTGTTTTGAAACCCCACTACCAACATATGCATCAACCACCAATTCCAGATAGGTTTCAATGTTTTCATTATTCACTTTCACATTGTCTCCATTTTCTACAAGAAGGTAATTCGGGTCGCTAGGTAAAGTGAAATCTAGTTCAAGTTCTGTAATATCCATTCTAGAAATTTTTGAAAGACTTTCATCTAACATGGGATCTAATGCCTATTGATTAGAAAAAGATACCTTCAAATTGTTTCTGTTGGCACCAGTCTGGGGTTTACAATGAAAAACTTGTTCCAGGAACAAAGGATTAAACTGAAGATCAAGATATCTAGAATCACAGATTGCTTTCGCGCAAAAGGTTCCAAGTATTTCAAACAAAGATAAAACATCCGATGCATCTTTTAGTGGACGCGGGTACAGACCATGAAAAGCATCCTTCATCTTTCCAGCAATTTCACTATGTTTCCACAGTCTCTTGGCTATAGTATCCGTATTGAAATATTTACAAACAAGGGCATAAAACTCTAAAGTAGGACCAAGCCCACTTCCTGCTTCGTCATGGAACTCGAACTCAATGGTCGAATACTTGACATCCTTTATATTTACAACCTGTTCCAGTGCTTCTAGAATTGCATTTCTGTGCACAACCACCTTCTTCCTATCTACTCGCACTTGAGTAATGTCCGTTAGGGAATGGCAATCTAACCAATTTATCAAATTTCGCGAGTTTCCAAGGTGAGTTATTTTGAAGAATTTGAGTCTGGTTTCAAAGGGCAACAGGAAGCTGTAGTTGTATACAAGTGACCATACCCAATCAGGATGAAGGGACGAAATTGCTAAAATTGGATCAGCCATTTGTCGATTTAATTTTGAGACTATCTTTTCGTTCTTGATTTTGGAAGAGTACAAACGGTCCAGAATGGCTAAAAAAAGGAGAGAAGTCTGGAAGATTTTTGGTGCAGTGGTAAAGTCTGTTGGAAGATTAATTAGCACATCTACACAAGTCGAGCATCGACAAGCGCTGGTGGATATGTAAAACGGCTCTGGTTTTACTGTTTCTACTTTTTTGGGTGAGTAAATAATTGTGTGCGTCTTGTACCAAATTTTGGACAAATCCCCTCCTAGAGCATGGAAAATGGCACTGAACAAAGTTGTACCAGGAAGGATTGGCTGTTTATCAAATTCAAACGTCAAGCTTTCCAAATCCGTTACCTTTTCACATGCATCGTCTTTGAGTGTAGAGGCAGATTGTTCACTTGTAATTTCAGAAGGCTTTGTCGATTTTCTGTGATCTATTTCCACGTCATTGGCTGTCGCGTTTGCAGTATTAGAAGTATCCATATTTATATCCATATCAATTGCATTACTAGACATTGATTTTTTAGGCGATTTGGTCGTTTTACTTCCTGAAGAATCTATGGAATCAATATTTGCTTTCCCTTCCAGGTCATTACAGTCTTGATCCTGCATTTCCATATTATCCGAGTCTGCTTCATCTTCCGAATCTTCTTCCATATTAACGTCGTCTAACTGCTCAAAGATATTGTAGCCTGTAATCTTCCCAGCATTTTCCGCTGTAGCATCTCTAGATTCAATATTTGGGCGCTCCTCTCCACTGCTCTTCTCTTCAATGATTATCTCAGCATCTTCTTCGTCGCTTTCTTCCAATTCCAATGAATGGCTTTTTAAATAGCTTTGCAGAGTCTTTACACTTCCCAAAGCGGGCACTGAAACAAATACACCATCATTTTCCCCGGACTTTAGTATGATTCGCAAATGCTTATTGATCTGCGAAGGAGAAATCGTTTCGTAACGATATTCTGTGGAATGCGTAAATTCATAAACATCTGTCTTCGATATGAACTCGTGTGTAATTGATTCTAATGTCCTGCAATCACTATCAAACACTTTTTTAAACAATTCAATTCTTGTGCTAATCGGAACTGTGTACGAAGTTTGATTAAGAGGAATGTTGAATATATGACTATCTTCTGTCCCAGGAGACGTTAAAAAATCAACTATGGTTGGTATGAAACTAGATTGGAAAACCTGATAGTTTGTAGATTCATAAAGAGCTATCTTTTTAACTTTTTCAAGTAAGTGAACTATTTCGTTTTCATCAGGTTGGCATGCTGTTGACAATTTTTGAATAGACAACAAGAGTGATTCCAACTTGATTTGCATTTGGTTTACGTCCGATTGACTGAATTGCAAACATTGATCAAGGAGATGTACACTTTTAGCAACCAGTTGATCAAACAAAACAATTTCTGATGTCCAAGTGGTAACTAGTGGATTAAATGGGCGTGCTTCCTTTTGTAAAGCTTTGATTCTTGACACTATGTTGGATTCCTTTAATTTTGGTATTTGGGAAGTTGCTCTCTCAATGAAATTACTGATGGCACATGCTCCTCCCTTTTCAAATTCATTCTCCTTTGGCTGTGCTTCAGTAGAGCTCGAGTCCTCTGCTGTAGTCTTTGGAAGATCGGTAATACTAGTGGACATTTCATAATCATCGTATTCATCTTGGGAATCTTCATCTTCACTTTCCTCCGTCTCATTTTCCTGAATTACGGTAGTTGGCCGAGCCTCCTTTGTTTCTTGGATTTCTTTCAACAGTTTTATCAATTGTTGCCTTTTGTTTTCCATAGATACAAATAAACCTTCATTTTCATAACTGGTTAATATTCGATCATCTGCTTCCTTTGCAAGAATCGCCAAAACGGTAGCATTGTAAACTGCTAGCACCTCCTGACTGGTGTTTTTAAATAGTAATGTTTCATAAACAATTTTTGCTACTGACTTGAGATACGGTTTGTAATCTGTAGGTTTACACAATTGAAATATCTGACATACCAGTATCAATACCTTTTTGCGGACTGAAAACGTATTACAAGTGCTAAATGTGGAGCAGAGTTCAGGTATAAGCTTCGCAAATTCTGAATAATCTCCACTTTTACATTCCGCCTCTTTATCATTGGATATCTTCCAAATGCCGTTGGCAATCAATGGCGGCATCAAATTTGTCAACATATCTACGATAGCAGCTTGCTTGCTGGAATCCTTTTTAGCTATAATTAGTTCTCTGCTCATATTGGAAATAAATAATTTCCGAGCACTTACCCATAATCCTGATAGAAATATCCAGCAATCCGAATTCTGCCATCTCTTTGTATTTGTATTTTTGTAATATCTTGAAGTATATAGGTTTTTCTGTCTGAGAAAGCTGCTCACAACATTTTTGCAACTCGAGCTTTTCCAATATTGGTGAGTAATTTGAGATCGAGTGAATACAATTACCAGCCTTGTTTGATATTTTTTCATCTTGGTGATTCAAAAGGGAAAATAATATCGGAATGGCTGGTTTAATCAATTCAATTGTAGCAGATTTATCAGAGAGGTATTGCAGGCAGGCACAAGCGTTAGTGACGATGGAAATGGATTTATCTTGGACATGAAGAGAGAAAAAGTCCAGATACTGCAAACATGCTATTATTCCACCTATGCTAAGATTTTTGTTACCCTTTTTTAGAATTGTAATCGAACATTCAGAGCTAATAGCATGCAACAAATAAATAATCTAAGGTGAGCTTCAACCTACTTGCTCCGCCAAATCAATGAACTCCAAATTGTTCAGCTTTTCCAGCAGTATTTCGATCCCCTTTTGCTGTTGTATCAATAGAGAAGCATGTGGTAACACTTCTACCACATTTGTCAAACACCGCAACGCCAAAAGGACTGTATCGATCAGATCAGTTGGTGTTGAAATCAACTGAATTAATACTGAGACTATTGACGATGGAATTGAATCTAAATTAAAACAAAATTACCTATGTTAGAAAATGTAACCTAAAGTCAGTAAAAGCTACCTGTAGTTACTAGCAATAGTTCGGATAGTTCTGACAGCGCAAATAGAGCTGTGGTCGAGTCCGACTGAAGTTCCTGAATCAGTTCGTTTATTCTCTTTCTGGTCATTACTATGGAAAATTTTCTGTGGTTTTTAACTTTTAAGCTGCAACATCACGTGATATACCAAAGAACACTACAGAATCAAATGCTTTAAAGGAGAAAGATAAGTAAACGGGCTGCTCCCAGAAATGAACGCATTTACAACTAGCATAATGTAGAGGGTTTATTACGCGCAATACAGTTTTACTTTATAATCAGTACTGGCACACTTCCCTTCATAAGGTAATCCGATACAGATCCTAAAAAGTACTTTTCCAAGTTACCCCTCTCTTTAGTGCCTATAAGGATCATATCAAAAGTCAAGTCGTGTTTGTCCATATACTGCGGTTAATAGATTTAGACCTGCGTTATGTCCATTGTACCTTTTTAGTAATTTCGCCGACAGAACCTTCCCCTTCGATTTGAGTAAACTCGTACTCGAACGAATATTTCGATAAAATCTCAATCAACTTTGCATTTTCGGTTTGCGCTTCATCTTCGATTTCCATATTGTACGCCTTTTCTAAATGATCAATGTACGGTGTGGTCTTATTAGTTGAAAAGTACTTGTTTTGGGTTGAGTGCGATTACGTTCAAAATAATCAGATTGTATTCCTTTAGATTCTGGCATAAATTCGAAGCATAGTCTAGCGATTTGATCGATTCGCTGGTGCTGTTTAAAAGAATCAAGATATTGAACATTTTCAAAAATTTGAGTCATGTTTAGCAACAGTTAAGGCAACACGTGAAAAATTAGGAATCTATAGCAATGTATTCAGAGATATGAAAATGAAGGCAGACAACAATGAAAATGAAGAAGCGGAGCCTTTCGGCTTATTGGCATTTGGGGCTTCTGTTGGAGATGGAGGCAGTGTCATTAGTGGTACTGGGGCACTAGTTTGATTCATAATACTATCCCAAGCATTGAGAATCAGCCCATGCACTCGTTTAGCCTCATCGGTTGAAGAATTCGTGAGTTTATACATGTCACTGCAGTGGTGGCCATCTTGAACTTGAATAAAGGTATTTGAGGAATTGCCAACGGTTTTTATACCCAAATAACTCCATGGATCTATTGTGCCATGAACGAAGACAACATTTGTGGTATAATTGGTAATCGCCAGGCCTTGATATTTAGCATTGAAAGAGTCGATATCGGGAGGATTCAAGTAAAAGAGTTGCTTGCAGACAGACAAAGTCGCCGACAAACTCAACTGACTTGAAAACGCAGATTGATGTGGGGCTTCATACAACTGAAAGAAACCAAACTCTGCACAGCCCTAAATTAAACAATTCCTACCTGGTATATCCAAAGGATCAAATCGTCTTTTGACATGCCGGTTGAATCCACTGGCTGATTATTCACAACAGTGTAAAGTGTATTATAATCTGCAAGTACATCTGTATCACTGGCATTTGGGTTTATCAGATTATTTAAATAATTTCCAGAGCACACAAAGTCTACAAGCTTCACCTTTTTGCCACCAAGAGCAAGGGTTGGCGAAAATCCGTACTGTACTATAGGAGACAACAATCGTGAGATTGCTGCAGGGACGGAGGAACTAGAGTCCGCATCGTTCAACTTCACTGCTCTTCTCCATCCGGCAGCGCAGGCATCAGAACCGCCGGATTTTGCCAGACCAATGTCCACCGCGTATCCGTATTCCCAAAAGTCTGCCTTGGCTAATACTGGAGCAGAAGATGCGTGAGCAGCATAGACTACGTCAGGATATTTCATTCTCATCCATGCAGCAAGGTTGCCAGGATAGCTTCCACCAACCGTAATCCATCTACTTTTGCCATTCACATTCTTG
This sequence comes from Boothiomyces macroporosus, assembly GCA_027604185.1. Taxonomy (NCBI): domain Eukaryota; kingdom Fungi; phylum Chytridiomycota; class Chytridiomycetes; order Rhizophydiales; family Terramycetaceae; genus Boothiomyces; species Boothiomyces macroporosus. The sequence continues at coordinate 118,140 of JADGKB010000012.1, forward strand.
GAGTAGCTTTTGATAAAATTGTATCCATCCTCTAACGCCTGCCCAACATTAAAGGTAGTCATTGCTGCCTTCATATTTGGTGATCCTAAAGCTTCACTAATAGGGCTAAGGCCATCAGCTCCGTAGAAACGGTGTTCCAAGATAATCAAAAGTCCTTTGTATCTTTGTGCTAGTTCATAGTGCAATTCATAAGGCAGAAAGGTAGCATTGATTTGGGATTCACCACCCATTTCTAAAAAGATTGGTCCACCATTAGCTTTATCATAAAACTCATCGTCTACATAGAATCGCTGTTTAAATGTTCCTTGTTTTGGATCATTGTGATCCAATAGTTGGTCGAAATACTGGTAGTTGATTACTTTGTCTTTGATTTCAGGTTTGAATTTCATTCTGTCATTAATGCGTTGCTACCTTAGCAGGTCTTTATAGCCGTTGATCTGAAAAGCGGCATTTGCCAAACAGAGCAAGCAGAAAGTGAGAATGTTGAAGCTCATTGGCAGTTTCCTGTTTTCTGACTATTTAAATTCCTTGTGTTTTGTCACGGTTGTACTGTCACATTCCTCTTTCGGAACTACAAAAGAATCAACCGACCGAACAGCTCCAACTTAAAGGATAGTAAGCATGACGAGGCTATGCTTGAGAGAGGTAAGCATCTATTACCAGTCTGGTGCCAAGGCTTTAATCCTGGTGGAATTGATCGCTTAACCATTTCCAACTGAATATCTGTCTGATATTTACATGCATGCATTCAGTGTACAAGTATAATTGAATGGCCGCTACTTTCTGGCGAATCATCATCATTCATCCATCTCTGAAAAAATCTCTCGAAAAAATTATGTCTACCTTTGGAAGGTAAAATTGCCTTAATGTTCCAGTTTGTTTCGAGTAACTACATTTGGCGAGTCTCATTGTAAAGCAGTAGGTGTTATTGTTGATGGCTGCCCACCAGGTTTACCCCTTTCAGAATCTGACGTGCAACCTCAATTAACAAGGAGGAGGCCAGGTCAAAGTGATTTAACTACACCAGTAATACATACTAATATCAGAGGGACGAAAAGGATCAGGTTACAATTTTATCCGGATGTGAAAAGGGGTATACTTTAGGAACCCCAATTGCAATGATGGTTCCAAATCAAGACCAACGACCACACGATTATGGCGAAATGGACTACTATCCAAGACCTTCGCATGCGGATTGGACTTATTTGCAAAAATATGGAATCAAAGCATCATCTGGAGGAGGTCGCTCAAGTGCCAGAGAAACAATTGGTATTTTGGATTAATGAAAGGTAGAGTGGCAGCATCCGCAATTGCAGAAAAGTATTTGAAATCTGCATTTGGAATTGAAATTGTCGCTTTCGTTAGTGCAGTGGGCAACGTAAGAATGGAACCAATGGAAGATTACGAAGATGCACAAGATAAAGGCGCATGGTTGGAAAAATGGCACAAATGGTGGAGTTATTTAAACGGTGTGCAAAGAAAGGATGTGGATGCGAACGAAATCAGATGTCCTGACCCTGTAGTAGCGGAAAAAATGAAGCAGGTGGGTTATTTACTAACCAAAAGAGAATCTTGAAAGCAAAAGAGGACCAGAATTCCATTGGTGGTGTCGTTCAGTGTGTCATTAGAAATGTTCCAACTGGGTTAGGAGAACCATGCTTTGACAAGTAATCACTCTTTTAATTAGGCTCGAAGCCAAACTCGCACACGCAATGCTTTCAATCCCTGCTACCAAAGCCTTTGAAATTGGTAGCGGAATGGCAGGTACTCAAATCCCTGGTAATGTTCACAATGACTCATTTGTACAAAACGATGGTCGCATGCGGACAGAAACAAACTTCTCTGGTGGTATCCAAGGCGGTATTTCTAACGGTGAGGATATCTACTTTAAGGTGGCCTTCAAATCTGTAGCCACCATTGGACAGGAGCAGGAAACAGCAAAGTACACCGGTGCTGCTGGCGTTTTGGCAGCGAAAGGTAGACATGACCCTTGCGTTTTACCAAGGGCTGCTCCTATCGTCGAATCTATGGCTGCGTTAGTTATTATGGATATGGTTTTGCAACAAGAAGCAAGGAAGGGTGCAGCAAGTCATTTGCAAAAGAGCGACATTCCTCCGGTGCTTACTGGCAAATTGGAAGGTGCGATGTAATAAATATCATTAACTTAATGATTACATTGGTTTATTTTATCAACTCAAGAAACCGGAGCTACAGAAGTCTTGAACAGTCCATCAGGTCTTTGTTCCTCTTCTTTGATAAACTGTAAAACTTCATCCACAAATGTTCCCGCTTTCCCACTTGCTAAATCCTCTTTGTAAGTGGTGGCTCTTGCAATAGCTTCCTTGAAAATTGTTACCACATTACTTCCATCGCTAGCAGATACAAAATAAAACGGCAAATCCTGCTCATTACCTCCTCTCTCTATTCTTCTCTTTTCTACAAACGCGAATGATTTCGTAGCTCTTGAAGGGTCCATATCAATCTTGTTCGCAACAACAATAACCGGCATCTTTATACCACGATGTGAAACTAATTCTTCATACCAAGTATCCAAATTCTTGTACCTATATTAATAAATCTTACGTTATCTTTCTAGTAACGTCAAAAACTAGGATACAACAATGAGCTCCGTGGTAGTAACTGGCATGCATACTTAAAAAGCGCTCTTGCCCAGCTGTATCCCAAAAATCAACTTCTAAATTTTCAGATGGGGTTTGTGGATTTGGACATACATGCCTGTACAATGTCAAGGCATAAGTAGAAGACTGGTGGGGGATGTAATCGTCAAGTAAATATCTTTCCATGAGTTTAGATTTCCCTACTGCAGAGTCTCCTAATAAGATAATCTTGTGAGTTGCAAAGTACCTTTATATCTGCTGGTTTCTCTACCTTTTGAATGTCTTTCATGAACGCGTATAAAAAGATGAATTTGCTGTTGATGATTTTGGGTGCATAAATGCCTTCAAGTTTGTTTATCAGTTCCCACAAAGCTTTCCTAGTCTGAACGTTGCAAATATAGTCCAGGATACCAGCGTTGGCATAAATTCCACCGTGAACTACAAACACCATATCTGAATAGATATACTAATGTATTCGTAAAATGCATTCAGAAAGCTAATAATATCGGCCATTCACTATTAAAAAGGTTTATTAATTGGCCCATCTTGTAATTCGTACTTCACACCAGATGATTACAAGCTACTTTTTTTTCTTGTTGAATGTTTCTTCCCAGGATCTAGCTCTACTTTTCCATGCAAATTTATCTTTAGGGAGATTAGATGTCGGTTTGTATTCGGGAATTCCTTCCCATTTCTTAGCTGGATTAGCTTCAGCGTCGTGTCTGATACTCAGAATAGTTCCTTTGAATGGAATTCTGTTGATATTATTAATTAAATACTCTGCTGCATTTTTGTCTATTGATGCGAATCCAAAGAGCTTTGGTTCCCTCGTAGTTTTGTTGAAAGCAATTTCACACTTTTGAGCGTATCCAAATCCATCTAGAAATTCATACAGTTCATCGCTTGTAGTTCCAAGAGGAATATTCTGGATAAAGACCCTTTGTAAATCTTCTTTTAAATTCTTTAGCCTATCGCTGTATACCGCTGGAATAACGCTGGGAAATGCCGTCCTGATTTGGGAATATAAATATGGACGCTTTACTATTCTAAAGTTCATTGGAAACCAAAAGAAAAAAGTCTAGAAAAAATGGGTGATCAAAAGAAGCTTGCTTATGCGATTTGCGATTTCCTCTCCAGAAACATTAAAAATGGGACAATCAAGAGCGACGACGCAGAAGGAATCGAAGGTAAATTTAGTACTGATTTCAGTTGCGATTCAATGCATTGGGGAAGCATTTGGAGTCAGCTACCCTGAAAACACTGAATTGAAGGCAGCAGCAAATCTGGAACAAGTATTCAATGTATTCCTAAAGACCCAAGAACAAGCGCAACCAAAGAAGAAGGAGAAAGTGGTCAACAAGGAATTGGCGGAAGACTTGAAATCTCAAGGCAACAAATTATTGGCAACAAAGAACTATGCTGAAGCAATTGTAAAATACACTGAAGCCATTGAAGCGGACGATACTAATGCCGTGTATTATTCAAACAGAGCTGCTGCTTATTCTCAACAAGGAAACCATGAATTGGCTGCGCAAGATGCCAAGCAAGCATTGAAGATTAACCCAGATTATTCAAAAGCGTATTCCAGACTAGGACATGCTGAATACTGTCTTGGAAATTATCAAGCTGCTGTTGATGCTTATACAAAAGGCAGTGAAATGGAACCAAATAACGCTTCAATTAAACAATCACTTGCTGCTGCTCAACAAAAGTTGGGATCTGTTTCTCGTCAAGCTGCAGATCCAGTTGGTTCAAGTCCATTTGGTGGAATGGGAGGAATGCCTGACATCTCTCAAATGATGAAGTATATCTGGTTAATATTAGTGATCCAAATATCATGAATATGGCCGCAAAGATGATGAGCAACCCTGCTGTAGCTAATATGATGAGCAACCCAGCTATTGCAAATATGATGAATGGTGCCAGAAACGGTGGTGGTATGCCAGATATTGCTTCCTTGATGAACAACCCTGAAATTGCGCAAATGTAATATTGATTAATATTAGGGCATCTTCATTGATGAGTGATCCCGAAGCAATGAACACTTTGATGAGCAATCCAGCCCTAGCAAACTTGGCAAAGAATTTACCTAAAGAATAAATTGATTTTAATTTCATTTTTTTCTTTTGGTTGAATTGGTGTTTAATATCTGTTGCCCTAACATGCAAAATGTCTTCCTCAAGCTATCAACTTGAAAAATCAAGAAATCAACCTGAAAACACAAGAATTGCTCAATCGTCTTGCACATTTGGATGATAAACTAGGGGCATCAATTAGATTATGTGATGGTATAGTGGCAGCCACCAATTTAGATGTTTCAACTGCTGAAATCTTTCAAAATCGCATACCAAACACGGGCCAAATTGACCACAATTAAACTCTACTAAATTCTTTCAGCTAAATAAAGGTGTTTTATACACTCGAATGGCCTGTTCGATACTCTTTCATGTGGTGCGATATCTGATTAATGACTCTTTCATGTGATACGAACTTGATCTATATTTACTTGAAATAACAGAATTTCTTTCCCAGTTTGCAGTCGAGTATCTCACAGATCAGTAATCAAAAAGCAATTAAAAGCTCAAACAGACTTTAAAGTTGCAAAGTTTTTCATTTTTGTCTGAACTCGAGAATCTAATGGAAGTGCTGTTCAACAAACCAATCTCCCTACAAATCAAAAATCAAACCGAGAACAAAAAGCCGATAAATATTAAAATATCGCAGATACAAAAGGAAGTAAAAAAAGTATTTGTTTACTAACCAAGCTCAACTTTCAACTTACGGACGAAACGGATCCCTTCTTTTTCTTTTACTTGGATATTATTGAGCAAGACTTCCACTTTATAAAGCAGGAGCAAGGACTACTGATTGATTTTGTAGAGTTCCCAGTTAAATTTATAGAGCTTTTGGAGGCGTGTATTGCAAGTGGAAAAGATCTTCACCCAAAGTAATCCATTGGTAATAATAGGTTTGTTGCGCAGCTACAGCAGGATGATCGCTATTCTACTTTTTCAATAATTGAAGCAAACTCCTTCAAGCAAATCAATCACCTCTCCTTAAAGTTCAATCAAGGGAATGATTCTACCATTAAAGAGTACTTGGCAACAGTAGTAAAGGACTTTAAAGTACTTTGTTTCTCACGTAGACTCAAACCCACAATCTGCAACAGGCTCTTTCTCAATCAACTAGATCTTGCAGGGAATCTGAACAATTAATATCAAAGATAAGTGCAGAACTGGATCAGCTCAAGATTAAGCACTCTGAAGAAATGAATATTTTGAAACAAAATCATTTGATAGAACTTACCAAAGAGAAGGAACGCTTTATGGGAGATAAAGACAGTTTTAGAGAGACTAATGAGCAATTATTGCAGAGCACTAGATCAGACTATGAACTAAAAGTTAAAGATTTATCGGAAAAACTTAATAGCCTAAACGTATCCTATTCTCATATTCTGAAACACTCTCAATCTTTGGAAACAGCAAACTCAGAGCTCACAAAAAAGTTGGAATCTGTCACTCAGGATTTATCGTTTTCTAGACAGGAGAGTGAACGATTGTCAGTTACCAAGCAGCATCTTCAGGACTCCAACAAAATGCAAGCTGCAAAGATTGGCATTTTGGAAGCAAATTTAAAAGAAACGGAAGAAAGAGAACGTGCAGCTTTGGAAGAGAAAAAGAAAGCGCTAGATAAAGTCGATTTGATACAGATTCAAATAGTAATCTTGCTTTAAACTAGAAACGTGAGGAGGACTCTGTTCAAGTATTAAAACATCAGGTAGAAGGATTAGAGCAAGGGCTGAAAAAGGCTGGAGAGGAAATCAACAAGGTATAATATACTAATTCAGGGTAATGAGATTATCAAGCGTTTGCAGCTGGACTTGAAGAATGCAAAAACCAAGATCAAGCTAAAGAATACTGTTACTCTTCAGCAAGAAAAGCTCTTGGATGAGCGAATGGCTTCGATAGAAACTTTGCAAAAAGAACTTGCTCAATCACATAAAACTAGCCAAGAACAGCAAACAGATTTGGAGACCAAATCAAAGAAAATCACAGATTTGACTTCCCAATTGGAAGAAAGCAGAAAAATTATTGAAGATAACAATAGAGGTAAATCGGTTCTAACAAGTTATTGAATGGCTGCACAAGCAATTGAATGAAGAAGCACTGCAGAAACCATTATATTCAAAAGGGTTTACTCAGATCGACTTTTCCAAATATACTACTGTAGAGCCAGAAAAATATGCAGACTATAGGCAAACACCTAAACAAAAAGAAGAAATGGTCTTTACACCAAGAGAAAGAGAGCTTCCTTCCGTTCCAAGAACAGTTACACCCAACCTTCCCAAATTTACTCAACCTACCACTAGTATTCCGTTAAAATTTGATCAGCCAGTTGTCCAGCCTAAAAGTAGTTACTTTTAATAAAAAGAGATTTATTCGCTAGAATTATTTTCTGGATTCTGTTTAAAAAGGAATTCTGCCAAGTAATCAATTGGATCCTCTGGCCGAATTTTAGCAACTTCTACCAGTCCAGCAGTTAAAGTAGGCATAATATACTTTACCAAGTAGTTTCTTAATGGCTCGGATTGGATTTCCAATACTTCCTGCTCTTGTTTACGCACTTGTTCCAACTTTGCATTCCATTCCGCAGTTGCTTTGTTGTGGCGTTCAATTTCTTCTTGCTGTCTCTTAAATCGCTCTTCAGCAGCTGCTGCTTCGGCATTCAACTAACGTTAGAATAATATACTTTTGCTTTTTCAGCTTCTTTTCTTTCTGCTGCAATTTGCTCTGGAGTTAGTCCGTAATTTCGAGGTTCGCCCAATTCTTTTTGGATTTGCTCAATGATTTGATTAGTTTCGAGTAATTCAGCTTGCAAAATTGCCGGACTGATTTCTAATTCATCGAAATAATTCAAAACGGTTAATTCGTCAGTGTTGTTCTTTCTGAAATCATCCAGTCTTTTTGTCAACGCTAAATTAATGTATTTCTACCTTCTTCAGAATTCTTTGTGCCTACTACAGCAGATTCAGGTAATTTTTGTATCCTTTGTTTGATGGCCAAGTCAGACATTTCGATTGTGAACACAAACTCTGGAACGACCACGTCATCAACAACAGGAATAATTCTTTCTTCTTTTCCATCATCGTCCGAGGCTTCGTTAGTAATATTTACGTTTAAATAATTCGGCTGCTTCCTCCATGGTAGTTGGGAAACCATCGAGTATATAACCCTGATTCTTGCAAGGCATCGATTTCAATTTATCTTTGACAAAACTTATAGTCTGTTGAGTAGGAAGTTTTCCGTTATTTGCTCTCATTGCTTCCTTCATTTCATTCAACAGCTCGCGATCTGCTTCCAAATCAGTCTCTTCATCTTCTACAGGAGATTGGCCGTTGACTCTCCTTTCAAGAGCGATTAAAGCTTGATTCACTACCTCATCTGTTTCAAGGTAGTGTATCTTGTATAGTTCAGCAATCTTTTGGGCATAGAAGGTTTTGCCTGATGCAGGAGGTCCATGCATAACAATTTTAAGAGCCCACAATCCTCTTGCGTCTTTGTATTCTTGAATTAGCTGAGGTAAAGACTCTATGATGCCGTTCTGGAATTAATGCAATAGTTACTTCATATTTCCATTCCAGTCCAAGATCTTTGATGTATGCAGGTTCCATTCTCAAATTTACGGTGAGCATGTCAATATCTTCCTGGGTAAAGCTCTTCTCCAAAAACCCTTCTTCTTTCCCTACTTTTTTGACTACCCCATTGGAAAGAGAATCTGCAATCGCCTTTGATGAGATCATCTCTTACCTTTGTAATCTCATAGAGAGTGGATTTGCTTTCATCGACTGCTACGATATATTTAACTTCAGGAGAAGTTTCAATTACTTCAACGGTAATTGCTATCAAGTCATCCAGATGAATAGTTGGTAAAACATTCGAGCCGTCGCCAAAACAATTTAATGCTGGCTCATTATGCCATGCAGCCTTCGTTGAATAATGAATTACCTTGAATAAATAGTGGAAGATGGAGTTTCCTGCATGATAAATCAAGCCAGGGGCAATTACATAACCCTTAAACTTTTCCTTCTTGCTTAGTTTAACGATATTCTTTTCAACTGCCAGATGATTTTTGAAATTAGGATGCGGCTTTCTTTTTCGGTATTCATCCTCCGCAAAGGCTGCCTCTGGATCATCAGCGTCACCTTTAGTTTTTGCCCAAGTCATAACGGTCGAAATTGCAATGAATATCTTTGGTTTTTCAAAGCTATCAATCATTGTTGACAAATCTAACAGTTAATTCAATTTACAGTCCAATGCCCAAGTAATTTCATCCAAGTCGTTCATCATATCGTAAACTATAACATCAGATTCCATCATCATTTTTTGCGCTTGCTCTCTATCAGCACTCTGGTGGAATTAGTCAATATTTACTGATATGCATTCGCTTACACCCTTTGGTTTTTGTCCTACTCTTGGGATTTTATCTATTGCCTCGCGTCTGGCTGCGTCCTTCTTTTTATCTCCAGTTTCAATCATTTTGCCAGGTTTTGCTGGATATTTAGTTGGCAAATGAGACTCGAACGAATCCGGAATAGGCTTTTGTAAAGTTCCTACAACGGTATAAGTCTCTTTAAGAGGTTTATCCGGTTTGCCTCCATTTCCTTCCTGTCCGAGCTGTGGTTGTTCGTCTTCGTCCTCGTCATTTTCTTCCTCGCTCCTTGAATGTCCAACCACCGTCTGCGATAAGACATTCGAGATGTTGTGTCCAAATGGAGTATCTACACCTGCCACAAATACTTTCATTTTTGAAACTTTTTCGCGTCCTTGACTAACCTTTGTTGTTCCATCCACCAAATCCAAGCTTGTTCCTCCTCTATATCTTTTGAGTATTGTGTGGCAATTGGAGATCTGGTACAAGATAACACAATGGTCATCGCGGTGTCACATTCTTTGATGAATGAATACTAGCTAGAAAATACCTTTAAAAAAGCGGTAACGGTAAAAAGTACACTTTCAATGTAAATTCAAATACAATAGCTGAAAAAAAGATATTCTAGATCTTCAGTTGCTGAATCCTCTTTCGTTCCGTCTGCAATGCGGCGCGTCACAAAGATTCCATGAGGTTGCCATGAGCTGTCCTTCAGGGATCAACATATAAACTGCAATGGATTACATGATTTCATATTAAAATGGTGTCTTATCTTGCTCTTGCACTTACATTATTGGCGGCTGTTTCTGCTGTCCCTTCAAAAGGAAAATATCATGGTGATAAAGTATTTCGGGTAAACATTGACACTCCCGAGCAAAAGGAGTTATTCCATTCGATTTTAAAGGTATTTTTATGCTGACGAAAGGATAAGAGCCTGAAAATGGATGTATGGACCGACCACACACATGGCAATGTGGTGGATGTACATGTACCTCAAAAAAGCGTGAAGCAATTCAAGTCCAAGCTTAGTGAATTTTCTCACAGCACGATTGTCGAAAACGTCCAAGATTTGGTTGATTCTGAAAAAACTCATTCGTTAGTTAGCAAGTCATCCTCAATCTACTCTGATTATCAAGATGCTGCAACTTTGGTAAAGTACTTGCAAGGACTTCCAGGGGCCACTCCAATTAGATTGGGAAGTACCTATGGAGGAAACACCATTGACGGAATTAAATTTGGATCTGGACCAAAAACTATTGTCTTTAATGGCGGTATTCATGCAAGGTAAGCCTTATCGCTTATTCTAGAGAATGGATCTCTCCCGCAGTTACGACTTACGTTGCAGATTACTTGCTAAGCTCAGATCCCACTGCAGTTTCACTTAGAAGCAAGTTCACTTTCCATGTTATTCCAGTTGCCAATCCAGATGGCTACGCTTACACTAGAGATCCAAATGGTGACAGAATGTGGCGAAAGAACATGGAACCAAACCCTTCCAATCCAGACTGTGCTGGTACAGACATTAACAGAAACTTCTCATTCAAATGGTCTGACCCAGGCGCTTCAAGTGACGAATGTGATGAAACTTATTATGGTTCTGGTCCGTTAAGTACTAAAGAGGCAAAAGCCTTGGACACTTACGTAAAGAGCTTGAAGAATGTGGTCAGTTACATGGATTTACACTCGTACAGTCAACTTTGGTTATACCCATGGGGATACACCCAAAGCCCTTCACCAGATCACACTGATCATGCTGCTGCCGCTGCTGCTGGTGTTAAAGCTCTAAATGCTGTCAACAAGGTTAAATTCACTGCAGAACGTAATTGCAATCTAATGTAGAATCTGACTCCCTTTACCAAACTTCAGGTACAACTGATGATCACTTTTATGCTACAGCAGGTGTCAAATATTCAATGACAATTGAATTGAGGGATACTGGCAATAACGGCTTTATTTTGCCGGCAAGTCAAATTGTCCCAAGCGGAAAAGAAACTGTTGCAGGGTTAGTGGCTTTCTGGGGTTATGTCGATGCGCATTAGATCATTTCAACTAAAATAAACTGTCTAGAAATTGTAGTACTTGCTGACTGACGTCAGACCGTATCTCTTTGTTGAAACACTTTATCTTTCCAGCTATGAACCTCAGAGTTTTCACTCTCTATTTGCTCTTCAGACCAATAGTTTCACTTCCATATCTAGTCAAAGATCAGGTACTTCGCATCCACTCTGAAAATGTTTATAAAAGGAATCTCCTGGAAGCCATAATAAGTGTATGCATTGATTAATTTCAGGACCCACTTCTAGAGTTGGACATTTGGAAGGATGATATGTCTGAGGTCGATGTTCGCGTACCCAGTTCCCATTTGCCTACATTTAAAGATAGACTAAAGAATTTCGAGTACACCGTCCTTATAGATGATGTACAATCTATGGTAGAGGCAGAACAGATGGAATTTGCCAGAAGGAAAAAGAGGGATATTCAAACCGAAGAAGAGCTATTCTCAGGATATCAAGACACCGATACTTTAATCAATTATCTAAGTAAATTGCCTGGGGCGCAAATGTTTACTTTGGGATACACTTATTTGGATAATCCAATCCAAGGTGTCAGAATTGGAACTGGTTCAAAGAATGTGGTGATTAACGGCGGCATACATGCGAGAGAGTGGATTTCACCAGTAATATGGTAATTAATTAAAGGCTGTAACAGCGTACGTTGCAAATTACATGCTTGGATCCGAAATGCAAGCTATTGATTTGAGAGCAAAATTCACATTCCATGTCATCCCAGTCCTCAATCCAGACGGGTATGCATATTCCAGAGATGCAAAGGGAGATAGATTCTGGAGAAAGAATAGAGAGCCAAATCTCAATAACCCAAACTGTACAGGAACCGATATCAACAGGAATTTTGAATACAAATGGGGCAACGGTGACAATGAATGTGGAGAAGGATACGCGGGAACTGCTCCTCTAAGCACCAAAGAGGCGATGGCTTTAGATCTCTATGTAAAGAATTTGGAGAATGTCGTTGCATACATTGATGTTCATAGTTACAGTCAGCTTTGGCTATTTCCTTACGGATGGACAACAGAAGCATCCCCAGATTCGAAAAATCAGATGAATGCGTCTGTGAGAGCTGTAGAGGCGATTGAGCGTGTACATGGAACAAAATTCGTTGCTCAACGTAAGACTACCTAACTATAGAATCATCACAACTCTACATTACCACTGGAACAGCAAACGACCACTTTTACGGTTTGCGCAATGTGAAATATTCGGTGGCGGTTGAACTGAGAGATAACGGCAATTATGGATTCGTGCTACCAGCATCCCAAATTATCCCTAGCGGGGAAGAGTTTACTGCTGGCCTGGTAGCATTCTTGGAATACGTCTATATAAATTAAACTCTGCATTTTTTATAAATTTGACGTGTATCGGAAATTTACTACAGATATGAAAGCTGATTTAGATTTTGTGATTAGGCACTTTGAAGAATTGGAAATTAAAAAGCAAGAGGAATTGTTGCAAAATTATACACATGGAAATGTGAATTCAGAGAGAGCATCCACATCAATGTCAAAAACTACATTGATAGGACAACCCAAATCCCCTTTGAATACTGAGTCTAATATAACCGCCAATGAAAATGAATCCAGTCATACACCCAGATATTTAGAACATAGGCGGACTGGATCTTCAAAATATCATTTAAACTGCAATGGACTGCGTATTACCTTCCTAATGATCTAGATGAGCCAGTCACCACTACTCCAAGTGTTTATATGGATAAAAAAACTAGAGATAAGATAAATACGATTAAAAGGATATTACTTCATACAAAAATGCAACAAGAGCCAGTTGAGTTGAAGAAATATTGCAGATATAGATTGGCAAAAGAAGTAATTCTGACCTGATCGATAGAAGAGTAAAATTCCGATATCTAGATGGAATCCATCGACCATTTATCGCCATGATTCACTACAAACCAAACCCACAAAGAAAAAGGAGAAGACGACTCCTGTTGAAAAGGAAGTCGAAATCAAACCGTACATACTAAACCTGGTGCCCTACATTACACCTTTGTCTGCTAATACGAATAGCACTGCTCAGCCATTTAGAGATAGATTTGAATTGGAGTACAGTAATGCGTACTTGGAGGTTGCGAAAAGCATCCCCAAGATCAAGTATAAACCTCTAAATTTGTCCGCCGAATAAAAGCAACAATTTTTTATTGCAATGATAGCATATTATGAATGTCTTTTTGGATCTATCACAAAGGCAGCAGACATTCTAACTGAATTTGCAGGTTCAACATAAGTCTTCATTCTCTTCATTGTGGGAGTAGCAGTAGTTGTACTTCTAACTTCAATATCTTTTCTATAGTATGCCAAGCCAGCCAACCACCTAGCACGATCCTGGATGCTTTCGGCCATGAAATACTACTGTTATAGAATAATTACCAATGGCGGGATGTTTTTCAATTTTCCTTGGTTTTGACATGATATATCAAGTTGAGATCGACAGTTTTTATGGCATATTAGTTTACAAGCTATGTTTAGCGATATATTACAAGTGCATTCAAATCCGACATTTTTGGTATCCCACAACGGTTCATTACAAATACCGCAGTCTGTAGGTTTGAAGTATTGCCGCTGGCTGAAAACATGTCCTTTAGTGTCAGTACCTGTGCTGTTTTGTCCCATCTTTACAATCAATTCTTTGATTTTAGCTGGATTTTTAGAGTCCAAAATTTCAACATTTTCTGCGTCAACGCAAATATACCTTTGATTTTTGCAATGATTCTATCTGAAGTTAAAATTTCTACTTCAATGGCCTTTGACTGCTCAGAGCTCTGCTTCTTCTTTTTGTCTCCTACAGCAAGCTTACTTAAGGCTTCACGTTTTTTAATTTCATCCTCCAATTGTGCAGTAAGGTCTTTTCTTAAAGATTCCGCAGCAGTCGCATGAGAATGCTGAATTAATCAAAACTTACGGTATCTACTCCGCTTTCTTCTTCCGTCAGCTTTTCCAGCTCCATGTTTAAAGTTCGGATTCTTCGGTTTGAAGCATCAATTTGGTTGATAACAGTGACTTTTTGGGCATCGGTAATCAAATCCAACATTTTCGACCCTGCGTTCCTCATGTTTTCTTCTACTGCAATACTTTCTTTCAGTTGAGTAATACGCTGCAGTCTTTCTGCGTGTAACTGAATTAACAATAATATACCCCTTCTTGGTTATCAGAAGTTATAGTATTTGCAGCCTGGATCTTAAAGATCAGATCAATGTCGCGAGCATTCGCGTGAATAACTTCATTTTGGGAAACTGTTCTCGCTACAAATATCTCGCATGATAAATCACACACAAAAGTACCGGTGTTTGGTGTATCGGTAAATTGAACTTTGGTTTCGAAAGCAAACAGTTTGTCATCTAAAAAGGCCAAATACTGCTTTTTCCATCCCTTTTTCACTTTGCCACCTTTTGGAACTTTGATCCAACCCTCCAATCCATCTATTGGATTGAAAAAGTCAAGTACTAATTGTTAACTTTTTATATACCTGTGAGTTGAGGATTTTTGAGAATATTTGGACTCTGCAATTTTGCAGAATCTATACTCTGAACGCTTTGATGGCTCTTATTTCTGGAATGATCAGTGCCTTTCTCATCCTCCTCATGTAGCTTCTTGTCATCATTAAGACTTTCCTTTGACCTAAAGAACATTCCACTTAAGCGGTTCAATCCGGTGCGAGAGGACTTGTCTTTGTCTCCTTTCTCTAACGGTCTAAATTCTCTACCTTTTTGAGTTTGTTCTCTCAGCATTTCGACACTATCTGTGCGCTTGAAGCTGTCTACTCGTTCTATTTCTCCTTCTAGTTCGGATATTCGATCTTGCAATTCAGATACTTGATTCTTGGCATTAGAAGCTTCCATCACCAGCTTCATTATTTGCTGATTGTTATTATGTAATTGTTCTTCAACTTTCAGTCTCTGTACACTTTCTTCTTTTGCCTTTTGAGCGTATTGTTGAATTGAAGCTTCAGTTTCCGCTTTTAGTTCTTCCACCCGCTTTTCATATGCATCCTTTGCGGTGCTCAAATTAATCAGCAGGATTTTCTCTTGGGTTTTCAGATGTAGAATATCTTCATGGAGCCCATTAACAATTTGATCATAGTTTTCAATTTGAGAAACATACTGTCGATTTGAGCTAGTGAGCAAGCTGATTTTCTCTTCAAGGATTGCGTTTTCAGATTCTTTGGTCACCTTTAGCTTTCTCTCATTCGAAAGGGCTTCTTCGTTTGCTTGCAGTTTGTTGAGAGTATCTGTGTAGTGTTCCATTTCCACTTTGAGCTTGCCATTTAGCTGCTCAATGTCTCTACGGAAAGCGATATTTTCAGTTTCCAGTCTTGCAATTGTTTCCAAAAGACCAGCATTAGTATTTTCAACGGTTTTGTGTGAATTTTTGAATTCATCAAAGGATTGCGTCAAATTTTGCAAATTATGCTCACCAATTTCTTTTTCTGATTGCAGCTTTTGAATTAGCTCGGAATTTTCTGTTAGCTTTTGCTCCAGGGTTGCCAGCTTTGATTCGGCAGTAGTTTTAGCCTTTTCAGAGCTTTCCAGTGTCTTTCGTAAAGCATTCGTTTCGAGTTCCAGCAACGCCTTTTTCTTGTTTTGTTGGGACAGGTCTTCAACCAGCTTGTTCTTTGCTTGTAGGGCAGCTTCAATATCGCCTTTTAGTTTCATGATTTCTTCATTGGTAGTTTGATTGCTGGAACTACGCGCCTCGGCTAATTGAGCATTGTATTTTTCTCTTTCTTCTTCTAGTTCTCCGATTCGATTGATAAAAGCTTCGTTTTCCATTTTCATCAATACTTCATTCTTTTCGAGTTCTGAGATTCTTTCATTTTGTTCGTTGATTATCTCGACCTGCTCTTGCAAGTGCTCTTGAGAAACTTGATTTAATTGCTCCAACTCTGAATTCAGCTTGAAAAGTCGATTCTTCAAATCAGCAACTTCCTGTTTTCTTTCCAAAATGGTGATACCAGCCAAAGTAAACTTTTGATTCAACGCTTCATAGTCAGTTTGCTTGGTTTTGATAGTTTCCTGAAGTTCTTTGATTTTCAACTCCAGATTTGCATTCAACTTTAAAGCCTCGTTATGCAATATCTCTATTTTTAGTGCTTCTTCCTTCTGAGCTTTCAAATCGCATATCGCTTTTGCCAATTCCTTTTCTAATCTCGAGCGCGCTTCAGTTAGTTCATTCAAATCATTTATTTGAAGTGCTGATTCGGTTTCCTTTAGTTGAGACTTTGATAATTTCTCTGACAAATTAGAATTTTCTGCTAAAGCCCTGTCACAAGCACTTTTTAATTGCTTGATCTCAGTTTCAAGTTTGATCTTTTCTTTTTGAATTACATTCAGTGTGTTTTCTACTATAGCCTTGTTTTCCACTTCAGCAGCAAGTTTAGTTTGCAGCGCTTTCATTTCTTGCTCAGCAGCCGTAAGTTTCTCCAATGTCTCTTTGTTTTCCACCATCTGCACAGATTTAACTTCAACCTTCTTTGGAGCTGCAGATGCAGCGCCTTCGTTAACACCAGGAAAAACAATCGTAGCAGTAGAGTTGTGAACATAGTTGTAACCAATGAATGCCAGACTTTTACCTGAAAACTCCTTTGTCTTGCTGATTGGTTTTGGAGCGAATTTTTTACTTTCATTGTCTTCGTCTTCAAAGTACCTCGTGTCTTCAGGGCCGCTTAGTTCTGGAATAAATGGTGCCTTTTGACTTCGAATGCTTTGCCAGTTAACTCCTTCAAACCACTTGTGGTTCATAATGTCTGTTGCCCCGTTCTGGCCTAATCGGACTTCTTGCTTACAAATCAACTTTGAAATCAAATCTTTAACTGTATCAGATAGCTCCACGTCTTCTGGGAACGCAAAGTACTTTTCATGATTCATAATTCTCCCATAAGTACCAGCAAGCGACTCTGAGTAAAACGGAACTTCATCGCACAACATTTCATACAGGATGATACCTGAATTAAAACATATTACCAATAGACCACCAATCGACTCCAATACCATAGTTCACATTCCCTTCATTGGCTTTCAAAATTTCCGGTGAAATATAATCAGGGGTACCAACTGTTTCATGGGAAGTAATCTAAATTAATATAAAGTACTGAATCCTTATCAGACAGTCTAATACAAGACCCGAAATCTGCCAATTTGATGTGCCCTTGAGAATCCAACAAGTAGTTTTCTGGTTTGACATCTCTGTGGATATAATGGTGGTTGTGGATTTCCTCCAAGGAAAGAATCATTTCTGCAATGTAGAATCGTGCTTCGTCTTCAGTGAATACAGTTTCACGATTATTCATCAATGCTCGCATACTACCTCCGCAAACATATTCCATAACCAGATACAAATTTTCGTCATCCTGAAAAGCTGCGTATAGTGTAGTAATCCATCGAGATTTTTGTGAAAATACTAGGGCGTTCCTTTCTTCCATAAAGAACGCAGCCTTGATTAAATAAATGATACTTCTTGACGAGTAAGCAAATCTTGTTTCTTTAATATTTTCATTGCGTATACTTGCTTATTCTTCTTGCATCGCACTAAACAAACTCGTCCGACGGCGCCTGTTGCCAAAGTTTTGATTGTCTCGAAATCTTTCATATTGACTCTAAAAGATTGGATTTTTCCTACAACAGAGTTGTCTAATAATTAATCAAAGCTTACAGCGTGAAATAAATGCTGTAATTTGGTCATTTTGGTTCGTAGCTGCTTTACAGTCCGTGTAAACTGCAACGAAAATGTCCAGTAGAGTTTCCAGTGACAGCGGAGGTGAATTTTCTTCAGTCGATATATAATCAGATAATTCCAATAACCTCTCCTTCATAATCGAAGGGAAGGTATCATTTGTATTTGCCATTTGATTTGTATACCAGCTGTGTTTTTTCGCGTTTTGTAAAAACAATGAGGGTGTGCTATCGAAAAAACGCAAGTTCGCAACCCGCTGAGGAAACAAATGAGCAAAAAACAAACAAACCGGTTAGTTTTTTTGACAACAAGGTCAAAAGCAAAGCTTAATTTTATTTACTCGGAGATTGCTTAAAATGGAAATCATTCTGACATTCACGAAAGTGAAGGATTGTGAACGGACCCAGCCTTTTTCGCTCGATCAGCAAGGATTTTGTCTACATTAATATGATTATACCAAAATCAGCAGATTCCATATTCAATGGCAACTGGTGATCTTCGATTCTAAATTGGGTCTCTTCCTTTTCAGAGTTGTGAGCAATCATACTGGTAACAAATTCAGAGTTGATTATTTCTGCAACGTTACTCATATGATATGGTTCCAAAAACTCTAAACAATTTTTTAACTGATCCAAGTCGTAGCCTGTACATGCCTGCAAGATATCTTTAGATTGTTCTTGATTAATTAGAACTTACCATCCGTTGTTGATTTGGGGTAAGATCTCCAGAAAACTGCTGCTGCAAGTTCACTGGATAAAAAGTCGCAAGATTGGCTGTCCATAACTGCCTTGTCCAGCAATGTGCAAGCTTTTGCGAAAAGGACAGCGTTGTATCTAGGATGGAAAAAAGTAGCATTTGTCTGAACAGCGTTCGAGTCAAATAGTCCCATTGGTATAGCTTCAGCGCCAGGAATTTCGTTTGGCCGTCTGGTTTTGTCAGCTAAAGTTGCGAATTGAAAAGAATGCTTCAAGAAGTCATGAGGCGTAGGTATCAATACATTCCAGTCCATATTCTATATCAAATTAATCTTACCATCATTAATTTAAACTCCCATTTTAACAAAAACTTTTTTGCTTGGGCTTGATTGTGATTATTAACCTCTGGAGGGAGATCTTCATCATACAAAAACTCTACAAGTTGTTCCATTGGTAAGTGGAAGGTTTCCTATTGTGAAACAGGTTATACATTTGCTTTTAGCGCGACTAGCAGAGCAGTCACAGCAATGAGCTGGAAAAATTCCTGCCCAAAGTCTCCAATAGCAAAGAGGATGTCCATATATTGCACAGTAGCATGGAAGGTTTGTCTGAACATGCGTTGCTCAACAATCACCTCCTTGATCCAAGAAAGTAAAACCCATCTGGAAAGGGGAGTGAGCTTGTCATCTTTTTGGAATAAATTGGCATTTCGCTTCTTTGTGAGAATACTTTCACGTTCAAGATCAGTTTTCCATGAGCGCATAGAGATGTCGAAACAGTTTTTCTACCATTAATATTGACTACGTCGTGTTCGTCTAGATCTAGACCGAGATCGCTGGCCGCTTTGATATTCAAATGCAAAAACTTTTCTTCATCCACTCGCTTTTGTGCAAGTGTTATTAGATTAGCAATCAAATCTTCATGCGGTAAAGCAGTTGTCTTGACCATGGTTGGAGTGGCCACGGCGCTGTTGATTTCAGAAAAATTCCAGGCACTGTCTGGAATGTCAGAGCTTCTATCGACAAAGGAATTCGGATTATTTGCAGTTCGGAGAGACTCTTGGAGAGCAGGCAAGAACGAATTCATATTCATGTTTGGTTCTTGACTAGGTTGAACTTGTTAGATAAATCTTACGTATATGTTCGCAATGGCGTTTCGTAATTCTATCTACTTCAAACTTTTCTTCAGACTCTCTTCTTCTCTTTTGGCTCAAGTTGGGAATCATCGGGTTGGATTCAGGTGATGGATACTGCGTAGCCTGACATTAAATACAGAACATACAGTTTTCCCAGGGGTTTTGGTTTTAGATGATCGTGTGTTTTTGGTCGCAGCCTTCAGAATAGTCCTTCTGGGGAGTGTATTTTCATCAGTACCAGGAGATCCTGCTGCTTTTATCTTTTGACAGACCCCGTCTGGAGTCATTTGTGATATGCTAGGTTAAGATATATGGATACTGAAATGAGTTTCCTAGCATATGCAATGATCTATTGTGAGGTTTGTGTAACCTTAAAAAAAGTCTAAAATTTAATAAAGTAGCTGTACCTTGAAATAAAACAATAAAAAAGCAAATGAGGGAATGTGGGTGGATCGAAATGATCTGTAGTTGTGAAGGCAAGTTCTGTTCACAAGAAAAAAATTAATAACGTGATCGCATATGATAAAATGCAGAAAATTTGAGAGCAATCCCTGGTAACCTGATTTATTAATCGTAGCATACGTGTCTCTAGGCGCTAGAGACAGGTCTGCAGTCGGTCCGGATTGATTTCCAGTGCTATTTTAAATCGTCCGATTTCGTCCGAAGGCCAGTGTTTATCCAGGCACTTTTCATATAACTTGGCACTACAATATTGAATATAACCTCCTTAAAAAATGTCTCTGGACTAGAGATCAATATATTCCTAGTTTTCAAAAGATCAGATACCATTTATCTGGTAGCCTTTGCTTTTTGATTTGATCCAGAATAAAGAACACGTCTCTGCCGTCCCAAACAACGAATATTATTAATCTAACACAAGGGTAGAATGACGTACCGGTAAATAAGGTAATACAATCAACGAAGACATTGCCGTTATCAAAAGCGGATTAAACCGCGATTTTTATGCAAATTTTGATTATATTCACCAGAACAAATCATTTTTTAATCGTTTAATAGAGACCGCTAATTTGAAATAGAATCTAGCATAGATATAGGAAGGCTTCAGCTGGTCCTATTAAATAGACAGAAGGTTTCCATTTGTTCACTCCTCTGGATAGGGTTTGAAATTATCTTTACCTTTCAACTGTACACTCAGAACTTGATATCCACTTTTATAGAAATCATTTAGATGAAAGACAGACTTTATGAACAAAATTTTCCATTGAGATGATTGCATTAAAGGCATCAATAAGAATACAACTAATTCCGCTGATTAGATCAGTTTTTACTGTTATATGGGTGATTCTTTCGATTTACCTCAATCAGTTGAATAAATGTGCTGCAAACGAATTATTAATTCCCACCTTACTTGGCATATGTGCTCATCAAGAATTAACAATAAATTGGTAGTTTTAAAAGAATATCAGTTCGCAATCCCAATCTTTTCTGGTACAAAGACTACTCTCCTAGTTTAAAAAACTGAAGGGCATTTGCGATCAATAGAACAGAATAAATTGCAAACAGAAGGCTTTAAATGGTTTGATAGATGCATGTAATACCTGGTCGTTTCTTTTGTAATCACGTGCAGTAGTTGAACGCGTAAAACGCCTGCAATTTTCTCAGTATTATGTTTGGGAATAAGTAATATTAAATTAAATTTAGTTACAATTCCGCATTCAATAGTAGCGTATCATTACGTTCTGTTGATAAACACAATTTGGATGACGACAGTTTATATACATTTGAAAAAAAAGTAACTTGGATTGACAATAGACACCCGAAGTTTATAGCAGATTGAACACTGGAGGTGGGGGATATGTGCCTAGAACGGGTAATAGAATGCAAACGGTACAAACCCAATATGGACGTGGTGAAACTGCCCGTCCAATGACTTCTGTAAGAGGTGCTGGATACTCTAGTAGAGGTCGCTCAGGAGCTTCAACTAGCGGTCAATCTTTTGATCCTTTCAACCAAGCTGGTAAGTGAATACTAATTAGGCGCCATTCCAGTGGATAAACCAGGAGACGTTCCACCAGAAGAAGTGATAAAAGGACTGGAAAAGAAAGTGAATCAACTCATTGAAGATTCTGCATTCGCAGCAGAAGAAGGAAAATTGCAGCTGGCACTTGATAAAGCAAAGGATGCAGGAAAGAAAGAACGACAGCTATCTAAACAACGTGAGCAACTAAATATCGGGGATCAATTAAACTTGGACCTGACTTACTGTGTATTATTCAATTTGGCCAATCAATATCATGCAAATAAAATGTACCAAGAAGCCCTAAACTCGTACGCCGTTATTGTAAAAAACAAGCTGTTTAATCAAAGCGGAAGGCTAAGAGTAAACATGGGCAATATCTATTTCGAGCAGGGCAAGTACTCGCAAGCCATAAAAATGTATCGAATGGCTCTGGACCAAATTTCCAACTCCAACAGAGACTTTAGATTCAAAATTATGAGAAATATTGGGAATGCGTTTATTAAAATGGGGCAATTTCAAGATGCAATTACTTCATTTGAAGCAATTATGGAGGGAAACCCAGATATGCAGACTGGTAACCGATTCTTTATACAGGTTTCAACTTGGTACTGTGTTATTTTGCGATTGGGGACAAAGATAAAATGAAGAGAGGGTTCCAAAGGCTAGTATCCATTCCTCCACCGAATATCGAGCAAAACGATGAAAATAATCGTATATTCAAGGATGAGCCGATTGAAGACCATGAAGTGTTTGATGAAGATGCTCTTCGGGCGATTGCAAGAGAAAAGAAAAAGGCAGCTCATCGTTACATTATCCTTGCGGCAAAGCTGGTAGCTCCAAGTATTGAAGCTAATTTCTCTGCAGGGTACGACTGGATGGTGGAAGTTTTAAAAGCATCTTCAAACAACAATATGGCATCCGAGTTAGAAATCGCAAAATCAGTGCAATACTTGAAAACCAAAGATTTCCAGCAAGCGCTAGAGAGTTTGAAGGCGTTTGAAAAGAAGGATCAGAAACTTGTGGGCACTGCGTCTACCAATTTGTCATTCCTGTACTTTTTGGAAGGTGATTACAAAAATAGTGAATACTATGCAGATATTGCAATTGACCATGATCGCTACAATTCCAAAGCACAAACAAATAAGGGTAATTGCTACTTTGTGAAAGGTTGATTATACTAACAAAAGGGCAATTGGCAAAAGCAAGGGACCATTACCAAGAAGTAATTGGAATGGATGCTGTTTGCACCGAAGCAATGTACAACTTGGGTCTGGTACTAAAAAAAATGGAAGAATATGAAGCGGCATTGATTTGGTTTGACAAATTACACGCTATTCTAAGAAGTAGCCCTGAAGTTATCTATCAAATTGCAGACATTTACGACAAGCAAGGCAACTCTGTGCAATCTCTGGAATGGTTCAACATTTTAATCTCTGTCGTGCCAACTGACCCATCGATATTAGCAAGATTAGGGGATATGTTTGAAAATGAAGGAGACAAATCTCAGGCTTTCCAGTACTACTCAGAGTCTTACCGATATTATCCTTCTAATATGGATGTAATTGCCTGGCTAGGTGCGTACTATGTCGACTGTGAAGTATATGAGCAAGCTATTCAATTCTTTGAAAGAGCAATGCTCATTCAACCATCAGAAGTAAAATGGCAATTGATGATTGCAAGCTGTTACCGTCGCAGCGGAAACTACCAAGCGGCCTTTGAAACATACAAGAATATTCACGATAAATTCCCTGAAAATACTGAATGTAATACTCCTTAATGACAGGTCTGCGCTTCTTGGTAAAGATTTGCACAGATTTGGGAATGAAGGATGTAGACGAATACAAGACAAAACTTGCAAGGCTGGAAAAGGGCAATTTGAACAGAGCTAGTAACGAGACGATTAGCAATGCTGGGGTAGTTCCAAGCGAAGAGGAAGTAGTTGGCTCATTTGGCTTCCATTCATCGTTGACAAAGAAACCTTCATCACTATTCGCTGAAGAGAATAAGCTCTCATCAGTATTGGATTTCTAACATTAGCGAAAAATTGAATATGAGGTACAATTCAATGACGACGTGACCGGTTTATTACCAGATTAAGCTCAATTACTCTTGAATAAATAAACAGCTACTATTTAAGCAAATATTTGTCGAGTGTAGTTCTTGTTTTTGATTAGCCCTCGCTCCTTTTGATATCTTCTAAATGCTTCCCGCAGATGCTCTGGCGTTATTGGTCCTATAATTAGAATATAGTACCAGTGTGGCCCCATTCATCCATTATTTCTAAAGCTGATTCTACCATTTCACCCACAAATACCTTTCCTACACCACTCACTACAATGGCAACTGAAGCTGGGACAGGCCCTACCAGATTGGCAACAACTTTTCTCATTGTTGCTTTTGGCAAATGAGCTCTTCTAAATGCTTCGTATCTATTTAAAGTTTCTTCATCGAATGTATCTAGGAGTGCCCTGCAATTAATACGGTTTACTTTGTCTCCTCTCTGCCGATTGATTTGGACGGCATCGCCTCTACTTCATCGTCAATTTCCTCTTCCTCTTCTTCCTTTTCCTCCTTTTGTTCTGTTGGAGCTGGCGGAGGCAACAATTCTTCATCGGCAACATTTGGTTTTGGTGTTTCCTGCTGTTGCTGTAACGCTTTCTCTGCTGCAGCCTTTTCCTTTTTAGTCATCTTCTTTGTAGCCGGTCGTCCTCGCTTTTCTACTTTGCCCTCTTTCTCTTTTGCCATATCTGATCCAAACTAAAAAATTATGAACATTCAGCGACTACAGCAACAATTTAAGAATCTGATATCAAAGGATTATCAACAGCACAAGGATAAAGTAACTGCGGAGTAACAAAGGTGAATTCAATCAGTTGGTGCTGCAAGGGACTTAAAGTTGCGTCAGGATCAACGGATAAAACTATCCGCATTTTAAACTATGAAAAGAACGACTACAAAGTCCAAGATGAATTTAAAGGGCATTCTGATGCGGTAGAGAAAGTGGAATGGCATCCTGATCACCCAGAAAAACTGGGTTCAGTTTCTCTAGACAAATACCTTCGCCTATGGGATATCAAATCATCCAAACCGACTCTTCAAGTGAAGACGGATGGAGAGTTGATAAACATGTGCTGGTCCCCAGATGGTAGAAATATCGCAGTGGGTGATGAAGTAGCTTTGGATTAACAGAAGGAAAATACGTTATATTTCATCGATCCTAGAGGCGGAACAGAGAAAGGAAAGTCATATATTTATAAAATCATCAAGAATGACTATGATATTCTTAATCAGATCAGCTGGAATTATGCTGGAGATTTGTTTTACATTACAACAGGTATATATCGCTGATGGAAGGTGGTGGTTGTGTGGAGATTCTAGAGTTCCCATCTTTTCAACCTGCGTGTACTTTGGAAGCACATACATCAGCATGCACAACCATAGCATTTGACCCAAGGGGTAGATACTTTTGTACTGGAGGTGCGGATGCATTGGCGGCTCTGTGGGATCTAGAATACCTATTAGCCATTCAAACATTTGGTCGGACGGATACTCCTATCAGATCTATTAGCTTCAGCCACGATGGAGAATTATTGGCAATATCTTCTGAAGATTCAAAAATTGAAATAGTAAGCAATCACTAACAAGGCACACGCTGAATCTGGTGAAATGATACATACGATAAAAACGAACGCATCTGTGCCTTGTGTAGCATGGAATCCCTCAAAGCAACTCCTGGCATATTCCGCAAATGAAAGCGGAAGGAATGCTGGAATTATAAACATATTTGGACATCAAGCACCAGAGCAAAGGTAATTCGTATCCAATATATCCAAAATCGTACACATTTATTCTATTTATGAACTAGGTGAATATTAACAGCCAGACATTGATCTTGTTAGTAATAGCATTACCTTCGTACCCTGATAAATATTCCACTATAATTCCTGCTTTCTTTAAAACAAGAGTTCCAATACTTTCTCCAACAAAGGTCTCTGGTTCTCTCACTCCCTGCACAACTCGCCTTATACCTGCATCCACAATCAAGTTTGCACAAGGGACATTTCCAGAGAGTCGTTTTCCACATGGTTCCTGCATTATATCTTCCTTACCATGGTGGTGTATATCGTCGCTCCTTTTGCATCTTGGATATCTTTTAGTTTTAACAAGCAACATTGCTCTGCGTGAGTGTTCCCTTCAATTTCACGTGAATATCCAACCGACAGAGTGCGATTATCCTTTACCAGTACTGCGCCAACATTGAACGCAGTCTCGGTAGAAATACATTTTTGTGCTTCCTGAATAGCCAGCTCCATAAATTCCTTGTCTTTTTCCATTCTTAATTTTGGTGATCTAGAAATGAAGAGAAAAGAAGACAGTCTCGAATCCAGCAAGAAAAAAGTAAAGTTTGATGAAAATGGGCCAGATTTAGATGACGATGATTTGGACTTGGAAGTACGAAAGAAAGGATTCAAAGAAGATGGTTACGAGTCGGATGATGCTGTGGATGACAATTCAGATTCTGATGATGACCTGCCAACAAATAAAATGCAAGAGGAGGATATATTTCAAGAAGAGCAGCCAAAGAAAACCTTTCTGAAGAGTAGGGATATCGAAGGACAGGAATGGACAATGAATGAAGAAATGGAGTCTTTTAATATGGATCAGGAGCTACAAGAAGGGTATTCATTACTAATATAGTGATTTTACTGAAGCTGGGGTTTATGTAAAGAAAAAGGACGAGCACGAGATTCATGACTCCTGGTTGAAGGATGTATCCAAAACAGACATTGAAAGAGCGCATATTGCTCAGGAAATCAGAAATCAGAGGGAGAGCGTGATGAACAAGACTAATGAAACTGATCCAAATATCTTGTGGAGACAAATCTTGCCAATTCTTGAACCAAGAGAAACGATAAATAAGGTAACACAGTGAATAACAAAGGCAATCAAGAGACTCGGACTGGCATTTCAAAAGGTACCAAAGTGGAAAAAGAAGAAGGCTGAAAGTAATCTCAGCGAGGAAGAAAAACAGAAACAAAAAGTGATGTTTGATAAACTAACAAACCTATCATCAAAGTTGTTTGAGATTGATGTAAATGCATATGATAAAAGCTATGAAGAGATTGTTCTTCTGTTGAAACAAAACAAACTGTTGAATCATGATTGGATGCCAGGTAGTCCAAATTAATGTAGGGATGGAGTTGGAATCGGCTGAGGAAGATAAAGATATCGAGTACTACGAATACAAGTGGAAAGATGAAGAAAAGTTGCACATAGTGGAAAGAGATCAATTGCTGGCTCTTATAGAAAGCGGGTTTTTTGACAAGGAGGCATTTGTACGCAAGATTAAGAATGACACTGCGTTAGACTATCAGTCAGGATTCATTCCCATCCAAGAATTCAAATAAATGTTTTGAAAAGTTTCAGTGACAGGCTGTGGCACTTATCACATGGTTTACAACTTTCCAAAAAATTTTTACACTGGATATGACTGACAGAGCTTCTATTGAAACTTTTAATTGTTATGCCTGTACTACTGGCTTTGAAAACGAAGCAGATTTAATCGCTCACGTCAAAGAAGTCGGACATAATTATTGCATTGACTGTCGTAAAGAATTCAACTCTCCAGAAAGTTTAAAGGAACACCAAACAACTTCCAAAAAGCACTTGAAATTTGCTGAAAAGAGACAGTCAAGGATTCTCAATTTGTCTGCGGAAACGTTGGCTGACATTGATATTGTCGCACAAAGCAAAACCACTGAACTGTCAAAAGAGCCTGCTCCGGAATTGAAAAAGATTGACCAAGTTGAAAAAGCAGTAGAAACTAGCTTGTCCGATGGGCAAGATGTAGCCAAAGAAATTGTGACTGTAGCTGAAACCGACTTGAAAACCACGGAAAGTACGGTCCAAGTTATTCAAGAAACAAAGGAAGCTATTTCTGTCACTGTTTCAGAATCTGTAACCAAAGTTGAAGAAGCTGTCAATAGCCATATTGAAAAAGTTGATGAAACTAAAGAAAAACTTGCAAAGGCAGCTGCTGAAAAGCAAGATGAAGCTGCTATTGAAGTCTCAAATGTCGTAGAAGCTGCAGAAAACAAGATTGGTGATGTTGTGCAGAGTGTGAACAAAGACGACATTAAAAGCAAAATAGAAACTGTTGTGCAGATTCCAAAGGATGTCCAGGTCCTTGTGTCTGAAAAGGCAGATAACGCAAAGGCAAAAGCTAGATTGTGCAATTGTACCATCTTGTAATAAACTACCTCATAAATTACAGTTGTTCAAGCCAAGTACTTGGTAATATCATTAGATATGACTAGTTTTATTGAATTCTCGATATAAAAAACATTCAAGCAGATGGTACTTCGAGTTCCTAAAAATAAGAAAAAACTTACTCCTGATTGGATCATTTGAATAACATCTTGTGGGGATTTGCCATCAACGGTGCAGCCAACAGAGAAACAGGTTCCGAGGATTTCTTTAACGTTTCCGGAGAATTCTTTAGCATATGATTTGAATTTAAGTTTGCGAGCAACTTCGTAGACTTGTTCCAAAGTTAAGTTTCCGCTGTGCTTGACGTTCTTTTCCTTCTTTCTGTCACGAGGAGGTTCTTTCAAGGCGTGAATAACCAAAGTAGAAGCAGATGGCAATACTTCTACGGTAGCTTGACGGTTTTGAATAGCCAAACGAACGGTAACCTTCAAACCTTTGTATGCTTGAGTAGCCTTAGCAATGTCATCACCAGCCTTCTTTGGTGGCTAAAGAATTAATAACTGACTCTTTATATTCCAGATAAAATTGTAAATCATGCATCCAATTTTTATCCATGTTGATTACTTACCACACCAAGAGGACCAAGTTTAGGGGCAAGAACTGAACCACCCGGAACTTCTCCTCCAGTTGAACGAATAATAACGTATTTAACTTCTCCAGCGTCTGGTGCTCCTGGCTTTGGTGGCATTTTACAAAAAGTGAACTTTGGCCAGAAAAAAACTTCAAAAATATTTTACAAGCCACACCAATATTGGCCAATAGGATAGAAGAGAATTTCCCGGTCGTTTGATTGGCCAAGAGCCACAGTTTAGAAACACCAACTTTACCACCATCCAAAATGAGAATAGGATTAGATCTAGATAGCAACTTGGATGCAGTCAAAATAATCTCCAAGTCTCCATCGAAAAAAGAAATAGTACCTACCCACTCATTTTTAGAATCCAAAAAGAGAAATTGTGGTGTTTCCAGAATTTCACTCGACGAATGAACTGAGCTTAAGGTTATTTCAAGAGCTATCAATTAGCAATGAGAAATTGACCAAAGAGCAGACCAGGAGGTTGGGATTCCTAACCTAGATTATCCGACGTTGCCAACCTTACGCGTGAAATCAAGACCCACAATGAATTGATGAAGAAGGAGCTCCAACAGTCATTGGACGTAATCAAGAAAATGGAATTGGAGGAGCAGAAGCGGTTAAAAGAGATAAGAGAAGAAAAGGAAAGAAAGGAAAAGGAAGTAGCAGAAAAGCAACGACTAGAGAAGGAAAAGAAACAAAGGGAGGAAAAGGAGAAATTGGAGAAGGAGAAGGCCGAGAAAGATAAGCTTGAGAAGGAGCGTATTGAAAAGGAAAAGCAAGAGCATCAGCTTAAATTGAAGCAGGAGGCACCGAAAATCAGCATTCAAAACTCTAGCATTACTCCAAAGCACGCTACACCGATAAAAGGCGAAGGTGAACAAAGTGATAAGATTGTATCCAAGCAAGCATGGGAAGAAGCGAGCACGTATTTAGAAATTGTAAACAAGATCAAAACAGAATTAAAGCCAAAGATGCTTCAAAATGTTGAAGTTTCAAATGAGTTGATGAAGTGCAAAATGAAAATCAATCGCACTGTTGGACAGCTAACCAGAAGCCAAAGTCAATTAATTCGTCTTGCAAAGTCATTGAACGAAATATTTAATGGCGCAAAAGAAAAGTCATTAGAATTCCATCAAGTCGTAATGTACTTGGCGGCAAAAAAGATTATTGTACTTTTACACTTACCCTAGAAACAAGCGGAAACTGAAGTGTCCGTGAAAAACGATACCGCATATCCATTGGCCATATTGTGCGTGCATTTGGGGACTAAGCATCCTGAATTCTGGCATGTGTTGTTGGGAAGATTCATGAAAAAATGTATATTCATCATACCATGCTATTTGGTGAAACCAAAAGCAGAGTCTTTACAAGTCTATCAAGAAAGACTAGGGTTTAAAAAGAATGAGACAGAAATCCAATATGGAGAGAGGATGTGTGGTATAGTTGCCTTATATGCAGCTGTTGTACAAACAGATGCAAGTAATCCATATTTAATTATAGTTCCGAATTCGTATGGCATCCAGCACGGATGGAGTTGGATGGCAAGAATCTTGAATATGAAACCAAGGAAACTCACCCCGCTATTAATTTTAACTTTTCTGGAAATTGCTGGCAACAAGCTGCTTCAACAGTATGGAGAGCAAGGCAAAAAACTTGTACATTTAATAATCGAAAAATCGATTCCAATGATGCCTGCTTCTTCAGTAGCTTCGACCACAAAGCTAAAGTTATTTTTGGAGGATACAGTATTTAAGCAAGGAACAATACCAGCACATCCCTCTAGAGTATTACTAAATGAATAAAAATACCCAGCTCAGTTTATTTGATTTAAATATGGCTCAAAATGCTGCCTGTAAACTTGATCCTTTAGCTGTTGATCTACAAAGGATGCCTCCAAAGCGTTGAGATTCATTTCGAGGAATTCTCTTTCAGTGACACTGAAATGCTTAGATAGCATTTCGTAATCTTGAAGCAAGCTGGTTTGAAATATTCCAGCATCATCCGAGTTGATTGACACCTTTAAACCTCTATCCAATAGCTTTCTAATTGGATGACTTTGATAGGCAGGAACAACTCCACAATACCAATTTGAAATTGGACAGACTTCGAGCAAGATATTCTTTGCTTTTGCCAATTCCACCACTTTGTCATCTTGCAAAATCATCACACCATGACCAATTCTAGTGGCCCCCAGTACCTCAATAGCTTCACGTACATTTTCAGATGTGCCTGCTTCGCCAGCATGAATAGTCACTCCTAAGCCGTGTTCCTTGGCATTTTCAAATACATGTTTGAACTGCAAAGCGTCATACTTTTCATCATTAGCCAAATCTACTGCTACAAAATCTCTTTTGTATTTACAAAAGAAATCTGAAACTCTTTTAGCTTCTTCAAGGGTAGAATTCCTATCCAAAATACCAATAAGGCCAACAGCAATTCCATACTTTGATCTAGCTTTTTCAACTCCCTTCATTACAGCCAAGTGGATTCCGTCCAACGTCATTTCTGAATGTCCAAGGGATATGTAATGAGGAGAATACCTCAATTCTAGCAAAACCACTCCTTGTAGGTGAGCATCTTCGCACACTTCAAAGGCTATCCGTTCGACAATATCGTAATTGACGAGCACTGCTTGTATGTTGCCAAACTTTGTAAGAAAAGTTGTTAAGCTATCCGTTGGTTTATCTAGACAGAAAAATTGTTTAAATGGCTCAATTCCTTGGGCATTTTCAAGCGCTTTGACTTTTAGCTCTATTGCGATTTCTTTTAAAGTATCCAATCTAATGGAGCCTTCCAGGTGGTTGTGCAATTCAACCTTTGGGATTTTTTGGAGTTGCATTTTTTGTCAAGAAATTACTCAGCCTGTCTGCCTGTAGCTACAATTGGGAAAGGAAAAGATCATTGACAGTGAGCTGCGGTCATTGACGCTCATAGTGGCGAACCATGCTATCAACCACCTGTCTACCGCACTTGGTTGCTTATATTCGAGTCTATATATTCCTTTATCATTCAACCATGCACAATTAAAAGTAAAGTGCTTTACAAATTGAAAGTTTACTGGCATTATGAAGGATATATTAGCGCTAATTATCAGTATTATTTTCTATATCTTCAACTGCAACTTCTTCCTCAGCTGGCGGTGCGTCATTTTGGTACATTTCTGGTGGTTGCTCATACCCATATGGCGGTGGCATCATTAGGAATTGTGGTGGTGGTCCTACATGTTAATTCCAACAAACCTCCTGGATAATTGGGCATCATTGGATAATTCATTGGTGGTATATAATGCCCAGGATAGACCGGTTGCATTGGAACCTGAGGATAACCCCTCATTGGAGGAGGATAATATCCAGGCTGCGGATAATATTGTGGATTGAAGTTTGGGTCAGGCACATAGTATCCTTCTTGTGGATAATATTGTGGTCCGCCCTGCTTGTTGAATTTATGGTTTTTGTCTTTCTTTTTGTAAAAGTTATTCTGTGGAATTGCTGAAAACGAGCTAGGAGTAAATTCTGCCGCATTTGCATTCAACTTTGAAATTTTCTTTGATGCGTTTGTAGTATTAGTGGCATGAGAATCTGCTTCTGATACAACTGATTGTAATTCCGCTTCTGGGTTTTTTTCAACTTTTACTTCCTGTTTTTGTAGTTCTACTTTCTTTTTATCTTTTGGTGGACTTTGAGATCTCTTGGTAGAGTTCTGTTTTGCCAATTCATCTTTAACTTCCACAGCAGAAAGCGATTTGACTTCTTTTGGCGCTGTTGGTTTTGGTGGTTTTGCTTCAGTAGCTTTGGCAGCGACTGGTTTTTCTGTTGGTGGCTTTTTAGCCTCTGAATTAGATGTAGCAGGTCCCCACGCTTTTGTACCCTCTGCTTGTTTTGCTGCAGCTGAAGCTGTAGGCTTTTTAGTTGGGGAAGGCACCCGCTCACTTTTCGATTCCTCCTTTCCTTTCTCTTTAGTTATTTCTTTTAACAGTGGATCTTCTGGGGCCTTCTTTGTTAATGTCGGCGGTATTTGAAATTCTAAAGAAAATTGCTTTAAATTTTCAATCATTCCACGTCTTCCCTCATTGATAATTTCCTGTCGACGGTCAATCAAATGGTTGGTAAGATTTTTGGAAAACGGCTTAAAACTGCGGGCAATTTCTATTACTTAGCTAAATGCTTACCATCTATTGGCGGTTCACTGGTTTTGGCGGATTTTGGACCGTCTTTGACAGGATTTTCTTGAATGGAAACCGTGGGTTTAACAGCATTAGCTGATTTCATTCGCGGAACTGAAGTAATCTGATCAATCGAGGTTTTGCGAATCATTGTAGCGTTGATTGGGGCTTTCTTTTGAATTTCTCCCGGTTTTGGGATAACTGACTTTACCGCTGTCTTGAGTGTAGATTTAGTTGGAGAAATCGCAGATCCAACACTTGCAGGGAAAGATATTGGTCTTCCGTTTGGAATAGTAGGTGGAAGCGTTTCTTTACGAATAACTGACGAGTATTTTGTTTCCTCGTCTGAATCATCCTGAGCAACAGTTTGGCCTCTTTCTTCAGCAATATGAGCATTGTTAGAAACCCCTTTTTCAATTTCTCTCGCGATGCGAGCAGCTTCTGCCTCTCTTTTTTTGAAATCGTGGCCTGATTTATCCAAAACAGTAGTATATATATCCTCATTAAAATCAGTGGATACGCCAAACTTTTGTTCGTTAACAGCAAACTGGTCCCACGGTTCACTGCGTCCTATAATTAAAAAAAGGAACCATCAACATCCATAGTTAATTCAACATCTTCACTTGGTTCCCATTTTTGTAATTCTCTTTCTTTCATATGTGCGACCTTTGAAATTCCAGTGTCCGTTTGAAATCCAACATTTGTTAATCATCTGATACCTGATCTGACAGCATCCGCATTCTTAAGTCCTTTAACGCTTAAAGAGTGGATGGTAGACCCTGCGAAATTCAAATTAGTGTGAATTTTTGAATCCCCAACCTTCTTTGCTTGCTTGAGTGATAGTGATAAATCATTCGGATTTGCAGCACTGAAAACACCTTCAAACTTTGTTTCATCTGATAGCTGTACTTCCACTGAAGAGCCCTATCGTTATATCTTATGAATACAATGATAGTTGCTAGAAATAGATTCAATTTATCCTGCTGCTTTTTCACTGATTCAACCACAGCAATTTTATCTGGGTTTGCCTTTAGCTGATCGTAGTGAGAATTTACAGCATTTGCCCAATTTTTGTGTCTACGTTAAAGTTACTGAATACTTGTTGAGATTGCGTTGTGGCATTTTTGGAAAGAATTATAATACGTCATTTTGAGTTAATAGAGTTCACCAACTAACTTTTGATGGAAATATTAATTTGAAAAATATTCTTTTTGGCTTTACTTTTTAACTTTTTATGTTTGGGGTTCAATCTGCAAAGTACCAACGGTTAAATGTTTCGAGCTCATCGCTAAATTCAGAATCCATCCCATTGGAGAATTTGGAAGCTGCAAGTCCATCTGCGCAGCATTATGAAATCCCAGAGATTGAACCTGTTAAAAAATCATGGAAGTTCTGGGAGAAACAACCACCGCGAGCCAGGATAATCACCCTAGGAGAACAGACTTTTGGACTGGAGCCAAATATTGTACAGAATCAGAAATATTCAGTGATTACTTTTATACCCTCGGTGCTGTATGAACAATTCAAATATTTTTTAAACTTGTATTTTCTATTGGTTGCTCTATCGCAATTGATTAAAGAGTTGCAAATTGGGTATATAATAACATATTTTGGACCGCTGATATTTGTACTGGAAGTGACAATGTTGAAAGAAGCGTATGATGATTATATTCGATATTGCAGGGATCAGGTAAAAATATTCCTAGCCTAGGAGGCAAATTCTCAAAAGTATGAAAGGCTGACTGAATCTGGAACGAAAAAAGTACGAAGTTCACAACTAAAAGTTGGAGATTTGATTATTATAGAAAAGAATTGCAAAGTGCCAGCAGATTGTGTCTTGCTTAGGACAAGCGAGGAGTCTGGAACATGCTTTATAAGAACTGACCAGCTTGATGGCGAAACAGACTGGAAAGTGAGGTATGGTGTTCCTAATTCAGGATTGCGGTTGCTACATCCCAAAAAAAGCCAAGCAATCACTCCTTGCTGGACGAATCTGCCACTATATACGGTAATTCTGACTTTAATATAGCTGAAAAGCCAAACAAGGATATCCATTCCTTTATCGGGACAATTAGATGGAATTATTCTTCTGGAGACCATATTGATCCATTAAACGTTGAAAACACATTATGGATGAACACAGTAGTAGTTTCAGATGCCGTATTAGGTTTAATTGTATATACTGGAAAGGATACTAAAGCTGGCTTGAACACCAATTTTGTATCCACTAAGATGGGATTAGTTGACCTTGAAATCAACCAACTGTCAAAAATATTAGCTTCTGTGACATTAGCACTGTCAATTACTATGGTGGCTCTTGATGGCTTTAGGGGATTGTGGTACATTTATGTTTTCCGATTCTTGATTTTATTTTCATCAATTATTCCAATTAGGTATGTTGCCAATTGATAATAGTCTTCGAGTGAATTTAGATATGGGCAAAACGTTTTATTCATATCAAATTATGAGAGATAAAAATATCCCAGATACAATTGTCCGCACATCGACTATCCCAGAAGAGCTTGGCAGAATTGATTACCTACTGAGTGACAAGACAGGAACCTTAACGAAAAATGGTAAAAATATATTTATTGTAGAAATGGAACTGCAAAAGTTGCACATTGGGACAGAAATATTTGATTCAAACTGTACACAAGATGTCTTTAGTCATATTTATAACGCACTCTCGCCGACGACTGGGAGGAATGTCTTTTACCAGAAGGATCCGATTGTGTCGCAGCGAGTGAAAGATATTGTTGCGGCTCTTGCTTTATGTCACACTGTAACTCCCATCACAGATGAAAAGGGAGACACATCCTATCAGGCAGCATCACCAGATGAAATTGCGATTGTAAGGTGGACTTCTTTGGTGGGCTTAAAGTTGGTTTTTCGAGATTTGGATTACATACGTCTGGATTTCAATGGCATTACGCTAGAGTACAAAATTCTAGAATCCTTTCCATTCACTTCTGAACTAAAGAGGATGGGGATAATCTTGCAGGATACAAAGTCAAAAGTCATCACTTTTTATCAAAAAGGTGCCGATTCAATAATGTCCGCAATTGTATCCCATACTGATTGGCTGGAAGATGCATGCTCGAATATGGCAAACGAAGGTTTAAGAACTTTGGTTTTTGGAAGAAAAGTATTATCTCCTGAGCATTATGAAGAATTTCAAGAGCAGTACCTTTTTATTAAAGCAGGTTTAAAATCGCAAAGACAGCGCTTAAAAAGCGAGCTGAGAGTATTCAATCGGTTATCAGCACATATTTGGAAAGAGATTTAGAGCTACTTGGACTAACAGGGGTAGAGGATAAATTGCAAGATAATGTAAAATTAACTCTGCAATTACTTCGCCAAGCTGGAATTAAAATATGGATGTTGACAGGTGATAAAATTGAAACAGCAAGATGTATAGCCATCTCTTCGAAGCTAGTTGAGCGCTATCAACCCATTCATCAAATTACAAAGGGTATTTAATAGATAACAAAAGTGAAAAATGTACAACAGGCCTTTGAAGAGCTGGATAACGTTAGATTGCTTGTCGACCCTTGCTTAATAATTGATGGGAAATCACTCCAATTTTATTTAGATCATTTACCTCAAGAATTCATCTCGCTGGCATTATCTATTCCAGTAGTCGTCTGTTCAAGGTGTAACCCTACTCAAAAATCAGACATTGTCAAACTGATTAAAAACTCTACTGATAAGCGTACTTGTGCAATCGGAGATGGAGGAAATGATGTTTCAATGATCCAGTCTGCACATGTAGGAATAGGTTTAGTTGGCAAAGAGGGAATGCAGGCTTCGCTAGCTGCAGACTTTTCTATTACTACATTTTCTCATTTGAATCGATTGCTTTTATGGCATGGTAGAAACTCTTACAAGCGTTCTGCAAAACTAGCACATTTTGTTATTCATAGAGGGTAATGTGTAACTCAACCAGATTAATTATATCCATCATGCAGGCAGTGTTTTCGGCTTTATTCTACTTTGCGCCAATAGCTCTATTTCAAGATATTCTTTTCGTTGGCTACACTACCATATATACTATGGCTCCAGTGTTCTCGTTAGTATATGACCAAGATATTAAAGAGAGCACTGCTTTAATGTATCCCGAACTGTATAAAGAGCTGAAGAAGGGAAGATCACTCTCGCACAAGACATTCTTTATTTGGCTTTTAATTAGCGTGTACCAAGGTGGAACTATAATGATAATGGCTATTTGGCTATTTGAAAATGAATTCATCCGGGTAGTTAGTATCAGTTTTACCGCTCTAATATTTAATGAGCTATTCATGGTAGCAATGGACGTCCACACTTGGCACGGCGTAATGGTATCCGCTCAAATTGGAACAATGATTATTTATATTGCATCAATGATGTTGTTACCCAACTATTTCGGTAAGTGGTTATAACCTAGACTCTAGTTTTATATCTTCATATTCTTTCATATGGAAGGTTTCTCTCATTATATCCGTGACTTCCCTTCCTATCTATTTATACAGGAAAATCTCATGGTGCTTGAATCCACCGTCTTACGCTAAATTATAAAATAGAACTTTGATCTTTTCTCATTCTCTATTTACAGTTTAGCGTTTTCCCAGCCTTCTCGTTTTACATTTATTATTCCCACTACATCCCTCAATTCTAATATTATTGCTTTCTTATCTCTCTTCTTTTCCCAATCAACCCCTTTGTCCGTCTTACGCTTATCAGAATAGTACATATATGTGTGCTGAGAAATTAAAAGCATGATTAATCCTTATAGTCATTGTGCCAATGTGGTATAAATTTTTTGCAAAATGCAACAAGCTAATGAGAAACTACAGAATTTAGAAAAGGGGTTTTCAACATACACGAAAAGAGATGATTCGGCGATTAAAATTGGTACAGAACTACTTGTTTAACTTTGTAAATCTAACAAATTTATTTCAAACTGCTAATCAATCCCGCGCGATACTCGAATTTGATTTCTGGGATTTTGCTTATCAATCAGGCGTTCTGGGCGAAATAGCAATAGATGATAGAAGTAGTTTCATAAATTCTTAAGCAAGTAGACCGTGTTATGGTTTGAGAAATGTCAAGTTGAATAAAGACATGGAGCAACATAGTGCGCTAACCCACGACATGGTTTGAAACAGAGTGATGTTTTGAGGTGAATCAGTAGTGCGCACTTTATATATTTAAAAACCCTGGCGATAACATGCTCTTGGTGCGTCAATTCCATTTCCAAGTTTGAGCATGTGAGCGATGCTATTCGAGTCCATAAATATGAATATCTATTTTACAAGTTGAAATGAGACCATAATACGTACTTTAGACACACTTGCTCTGTAGTTTTTTTTTCAAACCCTTGCACTAATCTAAAAATGACCGTAACTGTAAATGTACCCACCGAAGTGGTAGTTCATCCATTAGTATTATTATCTGTAGTAGATCATTACAATCGCTCAGCAAAGAATACCAAAAAACGTGTAGTAGGAGTTTTACTTGGACAGATTTCCGGAAACAAAGTTAACGTTGCGAATAGCTACGCAGGTATACTCACTCTGATGTAGTTCCGTTTGAAGAAGATGAAAAGGATCCTTCAGTATGGTTTTTGGATCACAACTATCATGAAGCCATGTACGACATGTTCCGTAAAGTAAATGCAAAGGAGAGATTTATTGGCTGGTATCACTCTGGACCAAAGTTGCGCTCAAGCGATCTGGAAATCAACGAGTTATTCAAAGCGTATAATCCAAATAGTGTGTTGGTTATTATTAATGTACAACCAAATGATATTGGACTCCCAACTGATGCATATTTCGCCGTAGAAGAAATCCATGATGTAATTATTGTTAATATTAGGATGGAACTGCCACCACAAGGACTTTTAACCATATCCCATCAGTTATTGAAGCAGAAGAAGCAGAAGAAATTGGAGTGGAACACTTGTTGCGTGATATCAAGGACACTTCAGTTGGATCTCTATCAACCAATTTGGTTAATCAATTGCAATCACTAAAAGGTCTCTACCAACATTTGGTAGACATTAGGCAGTATTTGGACAAAGTTTTGGCCGGACAGTTGCCTGTAAACCACGCAATCATCTACAACTTGCAAGATATGCTAAACCTGTTGCCAAATATTCACATTGAAGAAGCAGTTAAATCCTTTGCTGTCAAGACTAACGATGAGTTGTTGATTATATACTTGGCGTCGATGATCAGATCAATCATTGCTCTCCATAATCTGATTGAAAACAAAGGAATGCTTAGGGAAGCGGAAGATTCCCAAGACAAGCCTCCTGTCAAGGAAGCCAAGAAGGAAGAGCCAAAGGTTGAATCCAAGGAAGAAACTAAATAAAATATTGATTTACTTTACTGCTGGTAATCCGTTTCAGTATGACTAATCTGATTGGAATTCTCATAGCATCATTCCAAGTTGACTTTTTTTTCACGAAATCCTGAATGGCAACACTAGAGTAATGGAAAACTAAGATTCAGCGATAATACCAAATTCAAGACAATCATCGAAGACAAGCTGTTGAAAACTGGAGAAAAGGACAGATTGAAAGAACACCTTAGACAGAGGCTGATTGACTGCGGATGGAAGGAAGATTTAAAATCCCTTTGCAAAGGCAAGATCAATTTAATCCAGATGCACTAAAGAAGAACGAAGACGCTTCAGTTGACTTTCTAATCCAGGAAATATCGCCGAAAGCTCGCCAAATGATTCCAGAAGTAAGTTTTGATTTATAAAGACAATACGAAACGAACTCTTGACGAAAATCAGAAAGTTTTTACAAGAACAAGACCAATAAAATATATTAATGATGTTCCTCTTGTTGAAATCTTAGTCCGCAATACCCGCAAGTCATTGGTTTTCCGGTATCCTAATTGTAAGTTTTAAATTACGAGGTTGATGTACACTTTTGGATGACCTAACGCACCACCGCCTGAATTAAAATAGGGTTACCTCCATCACAGGATGCCTTTCTTCCGTGGACCATTTTAACTGGAACCTGTGCAATCAATTCTTGCGCAGACATTGGATTTGGCTAGTATTAATCTCCAAGTACTTGTAAATCCCAATTAGTTTGTTCAAATCTGTAATTAGTTGTGAATACCTTGCCCCTGTGGTTGCAACGCTTTTAGGAAGTTGTGATGCTGACCATGTTTCTGCTTTGTTTATGGATTGTGGGATATTTTTTATGCTGGAATTGAAGCGTTTTAAAACTAGTTGGATTCTTCCCTTCATTTTTTTTGATGTTGAAAAAGGAGGAGAGGAAAATATTTGTGGAATTGATATTGAAAAATGTGATTATAGATATATTTTAATTGGCAAAGTAAATTTAGAATCCCTTTTTTCGTTTGGGTTTCTTTACAGGTTGACTGCTGCTCTCTCTAGATCGAGCAACTAACATATGTGATCTGACAGGCTGACTTGATGCCATTCTACTTGATTGCACTTCATTTATAGCTGCAACACTTTTCGATTGGCTTAGTGATCGCTTGGCAGCTACCACTGGGGGTTGAGAACTCGAGAGTCTGTTTGACGAGTGAATGAGAGGAGCATCCCTCTTTTTGGTTCTGACAGTCCTTTGCTCTCTTTGCGAGTCATCTATTTCTTCAAAAGGAATATCAGATTGCCACTGTTCCAGCAGCCATGAAGACACGCCTTCCAGTTTCTTTTCGCCAACTATTGGATTCGTAATTGAACTGGAATGTGAATCTGGTCTCCCATACAGTGTAATGTCATGTTGAAATTTGCCATTAGAAGATATCTGAACTGCTTCTGCCATGTCCTTTTCTAGTTTTTTCAAAGAGTATTCCTTGTAATCGGGATTAAATAAATAATAAGCACTAGGAAGCGATGATGCTCCTGAATCTCCTTTAATATTCAACTTTACAAAGTTGTCATGTTCGCAATGTTCATATTTTGTGAATATCTCTGGTACTGGCCATTCTAGTTTCAGTTTGGGCGAATATTTTCGTTTACGGGTAACTGGTGTTAATTCCAGCAAAGATGATTGTAAATCCGACTGCCATTCTGAGATTAATACAGAAAATACTTGTAAATAGTTTTCCAATTGGGATTTCTTTCTTTTCAGCATGGAATTTCGGTACTTTGATTTTGGAATTTAAAGCTCTTAATTTGGCTCTACAGCTTTCTTCAATTTCGGTTAATCGATTCTCTGTGCTCTCATCAAGGTCTTCCTCCACCCCAAGTTTGTATCCCTGGACATATAATTCGCCCGTAGCTGTTAGTTGCAACAGCGTAAGTTTATCATTCACTTGGAAAAACTCTACGCCATACAAAGGATCCCACTGCGGATGTTCAAAGCTATTTTCTATTGCCGCATCTATATTTCTACAAACAGGGATATAATTGTAACGATATTCATCAGTAAACTTTTCTTTTACTAGGGAATGTTCTTTGAATGATGTATAGTTTTGATAATTGACAGATTTCGGAAGAGAGTCTGTTTGGTCGTATGAATAAGAAATAATATCCCCATAGTATCTTCCCCAGGTATATACTAAAGAGTTGCGAGTGTCATCAATGGGGTATTTCAAATAATTTATATGTGTTTGATGCTCAAAACCGTGTGTAATTTTCCACTCTAATATTGGATGCTTAGCGTATCGCGAATCCATTACAGCAGTAGTCTTGTTTGTTGTAAATGCAAATTGAAACTGTTCGTAAGGATGTTTTGTTAATCCAGTTATTTGGTCTTTTGATTCCCTAAGCAAAATTTCATTGCTCGCACTATCCTAACATTAAAACTATGTACTCGTAAATCAGAAGCATAAATATTCGTAGTGTCACATCTATACAGTATTTGGGGGTGTGGTCCATATCTAGCTGTGCTCCAACTCTTTTCTCCTCCTTTCTTCCAATTAACACAATTATTTGAACTAATATCCCATATATGAATACCATTATCTACTGTAACTAAACATGATTTAGATTTAATGTATGGATTTGGGGCAAAGTGTAGTATTTCATGATCCAATCTGAATGTGGTATACTTGTTTGAGTCTATTCTATTCACATGAACCCCTTCCATTGTTCTAATAAACCGATTGGCTTGGTTTGATTCTACTTGGTATATTGGTGTTTTGAAATTGATTTTCTGATCCAGCACTTTTGGTATTACTATGTTATGTAACTCCTCCATCTGGTAAATACACAGCTCGTTCATTATCTCCTTTCGCGCAACAGCTAAATAAACGCCATCCTGGTGTTCATACACATGTAATCGATTCCCACTGTATTTATCATATTTTCTCGATTTGTTTTTGAACGTGATGTCTTGTTCCAAATACTGAGTTACTAGCTCATAATCAACTTGAACGCTATCTTTGCTGTATAAATAATCAAACTAAGTTCAACAGAAATTACCATTTGATTTACAGACTTTATATTTTCCTGAAAATCAAAGTGCGTCCTGGGCATGATATTCCTGAGGGTTGTGTTAGGAACATGGATATTTTTGGATACGTTTGATTTGAATATAATCTGATTATTAATATATCCAGCGGCATTTAGATTCCCTAATTTTACTGGCTCTGACTGTGGAAATAACATTTGCCCGTTGAACAGTTAATATAAAAAACAAAAAAAAATAAGCGCTTAGAAAACATATGATTATACAACAGAGTAAACCCTAACTTTGTAAGCTTAAACCTCAAGTTAAACTTGGACGTGACCGAAATTTGAAATCATTTAAATACTTTAGAATTGTATTCTTGAAAGTGATGACTATGCCAATGATTTAAAAGCCTCGTTTTGGAGTGCAATTTTTTGTGTGCTTTGGAATTCATGGACAGTAATCTAATCAAGACAGGTAACGCAATTTTCTCACTGTTAGTCAACCAATTGCAAGAGGCATTCTCAAACGTTGGTGTTGCCAATCCAATTGACTTGCCTCAAGTAATATCTCGTTAATTCAGATCACAGTCGTAGGTTCACAAAGTTCAGGAAAGAGCTCTGTCCTGGAAAACATTGTTGGAAAGGACTTTTTGCCTAGAGGTACCTTGGACTAACATTAGGCTCTGGAATTGTCACTAGAAGACCACTCTGTCTGCAATTGGTCAACAAACCAGTAATTGAAGGCCAATCTATTCCTGAAGAATACGGAGAGTTCTTGCACTTGCCTGGAAAGAAATTCACTGATTTTGAAGAGATTCGTGCAGAAATTGAAAAGGAAACTGACAGAACAACATCTTCAAGAGTCGGCTTATCTCCAGATCCAATTTACCTAAAGATTACCTCACCAAACGTACTCACATTAACTCTGGTTGATTTGCCTGGTATTACCAAAGTACCAACTGGTGATCAACCTAAAAACATTGAACAACTGATCAAGGATATGATTATCAAATTCATTTCAAAGCCTAACGCCATTATTTTAGCGGTCACTCCTTCAAATGCAGATATCGCCAACTCTGATGGTTTAAAGCTGGCTAGAGAAATCGATCCTGAGGGTCTTCGAACTATTGGTGTGATGACAAAAGTAGATTTGATGGATCCTGGCACAGATTTGATTGATATTCTTTCTGGAAGAATTATTCCGCTTAGAATGGGTAAGTAACGTCTAATTATAGGTTATGTACCTGTTGTAAATCGT
Organism: Boothiomyces macroporosus; assembly: GCA_027604185.1. Taxonomy (NCBI): domain Eukaryota; kingdom Fungi; phylum Chytridiomycota; class Chytridiomycetes; order Rhizophydiales; family Terramycetaceae; genus Boothiomyces; species Boothiomyces macroporosus. The sequence goes on from JADGKB010000012.1 coordinate 161,389, forward strand.
GGACAAAGAGATATCGACAACAAGAAAAAGATTTCTTCAGCGTTAGAAGCAGAAAAGAACTTTTTTGAAAATCACCCTGCTTATAGATCAAAGGCGCAATATTGTGGTACCCCTTTCTTGGCTCAAAAGTTGAATACTGTACTCTATTGCTAAATTTAGATCTTAATGCACCACATTAGAACAACTTTACCGGAAATTAAGGCAAAGATTTCCTCAATGCTTTTGAAATATAGTCAAGAATTGACAGCACTCGGGGATCCAATGGGCTTGGATGAAAGTGGTATGCAAGCAAATATGGTCTTGAATGTCATTACTGAATTTACCAGCGAATATCGCACGATCATCAGCGGTACAGCCAATGATATTTCAAGTGATGAGCTGTCTGGTGGTGCCCGTATTAGCTTTGTATTTCATGAAATCTATGCTTCTGCCATTCGCTCAATGGATCCTTTTGACCAAGTAAAGGATGTAGATATTCGAACTGTCCTCTATAACGCATCTGGGTCTGCACCATCTTTGTTTGTTCCTGGAGCCGCATTTGAAATTTTAATCAAACAACAAATCAAAAGACTTGAAGACCCTAGCATCAAATGTTGTGCCATGATCTATGACGAATTGGTGAGGATTCTTACTAGATTACTGCAGAAGCCTACTTTCAAGAGATTCCCAAAGCTTCGCGAGAAATTCTATACCGTTTGCATCAACTTTTTCCAAAAATGTTTGCAGCCAACTCAAAAGCTCGTGACTGATATTATAAAGTAGATTATTTGCTAATTTAGCTCTGAAGTATCATATATCAACACTGCACACCCAGATTTCATTACTGGCCAGAGAGCGATGGCAGTCGTCGCCGAAAGAATGACTGCAAAAAAGAATCCTCCTGCTATTATGGATACATTACAAGGAAAGAATCCAAATGATAAGCCTAAACCTCCTCCTCCATCTTTGCAACAAGCTGCTGCGTTAACCCGAGACTCTAACCAAGAAATAATCGATCAAACCAACCAGGGATTCTTTGGAAGCTTTTTCAAACAGAAAACTGTTCCTGGCGTACTTTCTCAAGTAATCATTTATTAATATTAGCCGCCTTCTCTATTGAAACCATCAGGCAACCTTTCTGAACGTGAGCAAATGGAGACCGAAGTAATTAAGCTTTTGGTAATGTCTTATTTCAACATTGTGAAACGCTCATCAGCCGATTTAGTCCCAAAAGCAATCATGCTCAACCTGGTACAGTATACCAAGGACGAGCTGCAACGTGAGCTATTGACAGAATTGTACAAGAAAGATAGCTTTGAAGAAGATTTGAAAGAATCTGAACATGTAGTCGCTAGAAGAAAGGAATGCAAGAACATGATTGAGGCATTAAAGAGAGCAGATCAAATTGTCAACAATGTCTAGGTTATATAATAAAAGTTTGTGATTACTATTCAGAAACGTTCAAAGGCTGTGGTGCACGAGGACCACTGTAGGATAAAGATCCAACTTTGTGAATGTCCTATTTATTTTGCCTAATCTTGATTTTACCATTTTCCAGCCTTGCTTCAACACCAAACTCTTGAAGATTGTCTTCAATTCCCACCGCTTCCATACCATCTATCAATTCTTGATTTTCTTTATTGTCTTGCAGCATATTCCTGATACAAAAGACACTGATTTCACGAACATCTATGGTAAATCAGTATTTACATGGATTCAAATCATCAATTTGACAATTCGATAATATAATTGGTAATACAGGTTGAAACTTTGTTAATATCAGTTACCTTTTTTTGATAGTCTCTGTTGTTGAATACGAGATTTGATATAATCTTTATAGTGTGATATTTGAACTTGTATAGCGGATGATTAACCATCGATTGATTATTCTGTTTTAAATCCACTTTTGGAGATATCTTTTCCAGCACTTGCAAGACGTCTGCATTAGCAATGTTTACATGAAAGTGACTCGCATAGAATATCTGAATCTTGTGGAATCCTTTCACTGATGATGCACCAGTATTGTAGAATGTAGAAGGCGAGAAGAAGTGTATTATTAATGCTTTTATCAACTTGTGTAAAGTCTTGCACTTGTTCCACTGTTCCCACGGAATTTTTCAATTCCTTTATCAAAAACATGCCCGTGTTGGGCATTTTTAGATCTTGAAGGTCTGATTCAGAGTGGAATATCCCATCTAGCACTTTTAGTAAGCATATCTGAAGTTGAATATCCTGGATTCCTTCCCAGCTTTCTGCAAGTTTATCAAGCTCTAGGAACCCAGTTAGTATAGCAATTGATAGTTCAAAGCATATATCCTGGTCGTCGTTAACATACTCGTGGCTGACTTTCAGTATTGAGTTCAAGATTGCATTCGCATTACTGCTTTCAAACAGAAGCCTGGTGGCTTGTCTATCGTTGTGCGTACAGTTGTATATTCCAATTAATGTGCTTTTTAGAGTCTTTGGATCATTGCTAGTTAATCCAATTAAAAGCAACTTTGAAGCTATGATATGTGGCCACAAAACCTTTTGTGTTGTATGGTTGTCTGTCATCAAGTTATTCAGCATCTGAATACCCATTCGAATAGCTGGCGGATCCGAAATCAATTCGATAATTTGAATGCTTCGTTTCCAAATTCCTGACTCTACAAATTGTTCCTGATTCGATTTCACTTGCGCACTTTGATTCCTTATCAATTCAAATAAGCGGAAAATAAACTGGATATGCTCTAGCTCCACACTATTCAAAAGTAATTGGAGAGTAAAGTAGTATTCAGTTTCCGATAGCGGTCTTGAATCAGGGTTCTTTAGTAACACCGCATTATGTTTCTTTAATTCTATTGCTGCGTTTGAATAGTTGTATTGTTCGTTTTTTACTGGAATATTTGTATTTTGGGACAAGTATTGAAATATTTTAATGATATTCATAAGAAAAACAAAAAAAACATTAGCTCCTCTGCAGGAATATTCAAGCAAAAAGTACGAATTTATTAAACGTCGGTATGGACAGAAGCCATATCCCATTCGCTAGTGGTTTTGGAGGATTTCAAATCAACAACAGACAAGGAATCCATTTGTACTTCCTCCTCTTCTGGCTCTGGGGCTGGCGGATAAACGGATTGGTAAAGATCCAATTCAGTGTCATTATTGTACAGCACATTTTGATCATGCTGTTGCTGGATTTCCAAATCAGCTTCGGGGTTATAGTAACTTGACAATGCAGAAGAACCAGATTCAGATAAAGCTAGTTTCAAAGTTTCATGGGTTGATAATAGTTGCTTCTTGTAGTCATTATTCATGATATTGTCAGCGTCTGACAATAACTGAGTGGATCGCTCATATTCTTCAAGAAGAGATAATCGCTTCTGGATAGCTTGTCTTTCAGCAGAAATCCAGGTCAATTCGCTTGTTGGATTAGTAACGGAAGCCTGCGCAGTTTCAACATTGGTTTCTTTGTCCGATACGACAGATACATTGCTTGGAGCAGGAACAGGATCTTCCTTTAGATCAATCAATGGGGCATTCATAGTGGTTTTTTCAAGTGGTTCCACAACTGTCTCTTGAAGCAACTTCTCCAATGCTTCTTCACGATTATTATTCTATCATTAGGGATAAATACAGTATCTTTGAGTGCTCGTACTATAGATCCATGAGCAAATCCCATTTCGGAAAACTGGCACATTAATTCGGTGTCTGGAACAAACGGTTCTACATTAGCTGCTCTTACTTTTACGGTGTCGCAACCCTTCAAAAATGTCATCATTTTGCTTATATTCCTGCTTGTATTCTTTGTATTCTCTCTTTTGTTCTGAATACTGGTGCTGCTGTTGACGTTGGAAATGTTCGTCAATTAAAACAAATCCAACCGTAAGAACTACCGCAACGCAAACGGTAGTGATTCCGATAGCCTTTCGTTAATTTATCGCTACCTGCAACACTGGAATAGTCATTGGATTTTTCAAACTTGGTGACTCTTTCAGCCTTATTTTTAAACTTCTTTGCAGCCACACTACAGCCACACAGTTCGGCTCCACTGTCCCAAAGTTTAAGCGTAAACTAGGGTTTTGAAAGCTTAAAACCTTAATTTCCAATATCAAGCTATATCAATTGCCAAATTCTTTTTTTTCGTTTCATGTGGTCAACCCGGAAGCAGTCAAGTCTGATTGCTGCCATCAATCGAGATGAATATCAGCTCAATGACATTGTGAAACTCAGGATCACAGCAGGGACACAGCTGAAATTTGTGCAGGAAATCATTCAGTTATTAATTCAAAAAAATAGTTACAACGATGTTGAAAAGTTGTTGGTAATATTTGAAAATTCTGAAAAGGATATTGTTGGCAGTTTCTGTTTTGATTTGCTCGACAAGCTCTTGAATACTCCAGTTTTCATGAAGTTGATCAGCCTGGCATGCCATTTAATTACAAAGAATATTACTAATAAGCTATTGCTGTATGAAAATAACCCATTGGTGATAAAGATATCCTCAAAGATGAACCAAAGTACTGTTGAAGATCAAATCAAGATTTTGGAATTGTTATTCAGGATTTCAAAAAAGAATACATATATGCTTCCTGGAATGGAAAGAATCGACGGGGCTAACTTTTTAGAATCTGCGAGAGAGTTTGTGAACGTTTACAATGAACAAGAAAAAATTGAACTGTGTAGTATAAATGCGAGTGTATCAATGTTTAAAGAAGTAAGTCAATCTAACTCCAGGATGTATTGATTAATTAACAAAGAATTCCAAAATTGACCTTTCGGATTCAATTATAGACTGCAACAAAACCCATTTGAAAATTTTACATTCTATTTCTATTCAATATGATGAAATTACTGAATACCACTGCAACGATAATTTGGTTCAAATTAGGGTAAACAGATTAGATTACAAATCAATTAACATGTCATCGAGAGACTCTAATCTTTTACAAAAGATCCTACAAAAAAAGAATGTTAATTATCTCAGTAGCAAAGGCTCTTTCTCTACTTGTTTGATTAATCGCACAGAAGGGAAAAAGGAATTTAATGAAAACTGGATATCTGAATCAGTTTTTGATTTAATGCATGTAAACGATAAATGTAAGAGCTCACCAGAAGATGGTGTTGGGAATAGCACTCTTGGCTCTCATGTAGAAAAAGATGTCTTTGAAATTGATAATGTTTCTCCAATCAAACAAAAGAATCAAGGTGCAATTCTTTTTTTATACTAGAATTATCAATAGATTCATCAATATTTTCAGACAATGATTCAGATAGCGAATATAAACCGTCGCAGACAAACAAATCCAGCAGGACTAACCTCAAAGGAAAGAAGACTATAAAACCACGCAATTCAAATATTGAACCTGGACCAAAAGAATGCAAGCTGGAATCATTGCAAAAAGAGAATAGCTCAATGAAATTATTCAATAAAGTCTCCCATGAAATGCCTGGGAACAGTCATTTGAACAGCACTCTGGACAATTCCAAAGACATATCATCAAACCCTATTAAAGGAGAATCTGGTAAACCAATCACAGCCAATACTATGGAAAAAATGAATTGGGACAATCAGACTACAAGCTCTTTTCGAAACAACAATCAAAGTTGTATTGGAGATAAACTGAAGGCCAAAAGAAGTCTACCTGCAAAGAAACGTGGCCGAGTAACAAAGAAGGTCCAATCATCCAAAAAGCCCAAAGCCCCAAACAAAAAAGATCCACCAAAGATTGTACAGGATGTAAGTTCAAATAATACCACAAATCCAGTCCAAGTTGGACATGTGTTTACTGGTGACATGATTGGTCCAAAAACCCAATTGAACCAAATTCAACCGATGCAAGCAACAGATCAGGAAATACATCCAAGAACTCCTTCGGTAACTCCCTTCCAATCCTCACAAGTGCAGGTGCTTCAAAAACTACCTCCAATCGCAACACCAGTAGTAAATCCCATTTTATCTCGGAATCGACCCACAAAGACTTCCACTATCAAGATATCCCAAATACTCAAAAATAACCCACCTCCGTCGTTTAGTAAAAGAACCAAAGAACACGGTCAAGTTTCTATCAAAAAGTTAAAGTGCACCCCACTAGCCAAAGTCATCCATCCAGTTCACCATTCACCACACAGCGAATATCAAATCAACTCGCCGACAATTAAAAGAGATAATACAACCAGTAAAGCCCTGGGACTAAAACAAGAAACAACACCAGTTAACAAAAAAGCTGTTCAATTAGATTTCTCAATCACCCCAAATTTCAATCCACCAATTATTTCAGAATATGAACTGTCACGAATTGCCCATGAAATCTCAAAGGTATCCAAATTTAATCAGAGGTGTATCAAGCATACGTTGAAAACGCAATGAAAGAAGTATACAGCAGGGTGCAAGCCATCGAACAAGATAAGACCATTGTTTCAAAGATTAAAGATCATGTTGGAGAACGAATTGAAAAAACATTGGACTTGAAGAAATCGTTGGAACGAATTTGTAATGAAATTAAATCATTATAATTAATATAATTGCTTCATTAAAAGATTAATGCTAAAAGTACGGCCAAAGTTGCATTTAGCCCTTTCATATCCTTGTACAAATCACCCCACTTTTGGCTTCCACATAGTAAACTTTGAAACGGAGCAAGGCTAGTATCTTTGTAAAACTGCTCGTCATAGTCTCCTTTATCTCCTCTTTTGAATCTATAATCTTGATGTGCTCCACCGATAAAGGCAAAGGCCAATGGCATGGCAAACATGATGGCGCTAGAAACAAAGGGTGTTGTCAATGCAAATGAAAATGAAAACAGCCCTAGTGACATCAAAGCGGGATGTCTGGTAACTCTTTTCCAACCACTGATGGCGTCTGCATTCTTGTCAAAGTTGAAATCCATAGGACATCTAGCAACTATTTTAGGACTTGGAACTTTATCCGTTTGAACTACAGCATAAGCAACTGGAGTTTGTAGTTTTGGAAACAATTGCGAGAATCCTACCAAGCCAATTATCCTTAGTGCAATTGATGGTATTCTCATTAGCTTTGACGACATTGCTGAGTGTAACCTCGGATAGTACTGGGAAAACAATGGCCCGTTATTCCTGTATTTCAGAAATCCATACGCAATTGAACCACAGGCAACAGTGGATAGAGAGTTGTAAATTCGATGGTAATTGTCATCCCCAATCGACTCGATAATTTCCTTTCTGTTGTGCGATAGAATCAAGTTTTCCGAAATGAATCCAACCCATCCAAATAAAATGAGTTTGGTTGCGGGATGTCGAAATGCCATTTAACTTTTTATTGAAAAAAAATCATTCACAATTCATCCTTTTGACTAATCAACCCGTCGTATACACTGGAAATCTTTTCATAATCTAGTACTTTGAACCATGCAGCAACGTAAGCCTTTCGCTGATTTTGGTAGCTCAAATAATACGCATGTTCCTTGATTAATAATAAATTACCCACACATCTAGAGCTATAACGATTTGAGGGCCAAGGTTAGCATATCCAGGTGCGAATTGAGGAATGTCCTGATTAGGCGTGGTGACTATTTCCAATTTCGCAGTTGAAGGAATCCATACTAGGAATACCCACCCAGATCCAAACACCGACATGGCTTTCGCTTCAAATATAGATTGAAATTCTTCAAAAGATCCAAAGGTTTTTGATACCGCTTTGTAAAAATTTGAAGTTTGGTCTAGCTTTGGATTTGGACTGAGTGTTTCAAAGTAGTATTTATGATTGATGAATCCACCTCCGTTGTTGCGAATCGCTACTCCATCTTTGAATTTTCCTTTGGCTATATCTGTTAGCAAAGATATCAAATCTGAATAACCTTCCACCGATTGGAGTGCTGCATTCAAATTATCCGTGTATGCCTTAAAGTGCTTTGAATGGTGCAATTCCATGGTTTTGGCATCCAAGTATGGTTCAAGTGCATCATATGGGTAAGGCAACGATGGTAACTGGAATTGAAGTGCTGAAGCAAACACACTGCCAAGCAGAAGCAACGCTTGAAAAAACATGAAAACATTTTTCAATTAAATTTTGTCTTTTATTCAAAAATAATGCAACATGAGGTTAAGCGATAATTTAATCGACTTCTTCGACAGTTGGGCCATCAGCACCTGGGCCAGATGGTGGGTAACCACCAGGAGCACCACCGGATGGAACACCGCCAGCACCGTAGATCTTGGACATGATTGGGTTGGCAACCTTTTCAAGTTCTTTTTGGTGGTGTTCGAATTCTTCCTTGGTAGCTTCTTGGTTTCCGTCCAACCAGGAGATGGCAGAGTCAATAGCTGATTCAAGTTTCTTTCTATCGTCACCCTTGAGTTTAGAAGCAAGCTTTTCGTCTTGGATGGTGTTACGGAGGTTATAAGCATATGATTCAAGAGCGTTCTTGGCTTGGATACGGTGAGCAGCAGCTTCATCTTCAGCCTTGTATTTTTCAGCTTCAGCAACCATACGTTCGATATCTTCCTTGGAAAGACGGCCTTTGTCGTTGGTGATGGTGATCTTGTTGGATCTTCCGGTGGTCTTGTCGGCAGCGTTGACGTTCAAGATGGAGTTGGCGTCGACATCGAAAGTAACTTCGATTTGTGGAACACCACGTGGAGCTGGTGGGATACCAGTCAATTCGAATTTGCCAAGCAAGTTGTTGTCCTTGGTGCGAGCACGTTCACCTTCAAAGACTTGGATCAATACACCAGGTTGGTTGTCAGCATAGGTGGAGAAGATTTCAGACTTCTTGGTTGGGACAGTGGTGTTACGTTTGATAAGAGGGGTGAAGACACCACCAGCGGTTTCAATACCAAGGGAAAGTGGAGCAACATCCAACAACAACAAGTCTTGGGTCTTTTCAGAGGTATCACCAGTCAAGATGGCAGCTTGGACAGCAGCACCGTAAGCAACAGCTTCGTCAGGGTTGATGGACTTGTTTGGTTCCTTTCCGTTGAAGAAGTCAGTGACCAACTTTTGGATCTTTGGAATACGTGTAGAACCACCGACCAAGACGATTTCGTGAACAGAGTTCTTGTCCAATTTAGAGTCACGGAGACACTTTTCGACAGGTTCAAGAGTACCACGGAAAAGATCAGCGCAAAGTTCTTCGAAACGAGCACGAGTGATGGAGGTGTAGAAGTCAATACCTTCGAACAAAGAGTCAATTTCGATAGAGGTTTGAGCAGCAGAAGAAAGGGTTCTCTTTGCACGTTCACAAGCGGTTCTGAGACGACGGAGAGCACGCATGTTCTTGGAGAGATCCTTCTTGTGCTTGCGTTTGAATTCTTCAACAAAGTGGGCAACAAGTCTGTTGTCGAAATCTTCACCACCCAAGTGAGTATCACCGTTGGTGGCCTTGACTTCAAAGATACCGTCTTCCATGGTCAAGATGGAAACATCAAAAGTACCACCACCCAAATCAAAGATGAGGACGTTCTTTTCACCAGAGGATTTCTTGTCCAAACCGTAAGCAATAGCAGCGGCAGTTGGTTCGTTGATGATACGGAGAACGTTGAGACCGGCAATGATACCAGCATCTTGGGTGGCTTGACGTTGAGAGTCGTTGAAGTAAGCTGGGACGGTGACAACAGCGTCCTTGACGGTTTCACCGAGATATGCTTCAGCGGTTTCCTTCATCTTTTGCAAAACCATGGAGGAGATTTCTTCTGGGGTGAATTTCTTGGTTTCACCCTTGTATTCGACTTGAATGACTGGCTTTCCACCAACATTGATGACGGTGAAAGAAAAGTGCTTCATATCAGCTTGCACTTCTGGATCATCGAATTTACGACCAATCAAACGTTTAGCATCGAAAACAGTGTTGGTTGGGTTCATGGCAGTTTGGTTCTTTGCAGCATCACCAATCAAACGCTCAGTATCTGAGAAGGCGACGTATGATGGAGTGGTACGGTTACCTTGGTCATTGGCGATGATTTCAACACGATCGTTTTGCCAGACACCTACACAGGAGTAGGTTGTCCCTAAATCAATACCTACAGCTTTTCCCATTTTTCAGTAGATTATAAAGTTGCTCCCAATTTTTTTTTTCAGTTTATATGCACCAGATGTGGCTTTGAAAGAATCGTTAGGAAGGTATTGGAAGAGTCGAAAAAAAACTGGATGAACCCAAAATTCTCCTTGCATTGAGAATATTCTAATTGGTTATGCCACTGCTGCATTGATTTTTCCCGCCTGAACGATCGGATACGACTTTACTGTAAGATTGAGGATGATTGCTGATCGTTCCTCGATATTCACGAAACCCGCTTTTAATACTGGCTAAAAATGAAAAATCTTGTGTCAATGTCACTCTTTAATTTATTTAAATCTATTAATGATATCCTGACAGAAACGGTCCATTCGCGTTCTCTCTTGGATCATCTCTTGCTCTATTTCAAATCCATCAGAAAGGCTCTTTAGGAAATCCCAATCCTTTTCATTCATTGCCCTGACATTGAAATTCTGCTGAAGTATTCGCAGTCCTATCCCAGCATTCTGTATTGCTTGATCATATCTCGCATGGTCTTCCTGTGACATTATCGCCCAGTGCGTGCGGTATGGGTATGTGAATATAATATCTATAGTTATTTGGTGTTGCTTTGCGAAATCTATCAGATTCAACGTGCAGCTTTTACGTGTGTTTTTGGATGAGAAATGACATGGCTGCAAAGTGATATACAAAATCATTTTTTGATTTGGTTGTAGGAGGTCCAACAAATGGCGATCTTGATAGATGAAATCTTCGGCGTGATTTCTATCAGCGCAGTTGGAATATCTTGCTATATAGTCACCATAAACTAGTAACACCACCGCCGGTTTGGTTGAGCATTTGTCTCCGTTTAAACATGTGGACTGAAAGTCTGCTTCTGGCGTTTCACGAATATGCCAAAACGCTTGGCAAAACTGTTCCTTGGATCCTAGAAACGAGGTGCCAATGTCCGCCTTCCGAACGATATGCTTGTTACCATAGGCAAGCTGGGTTTTAATTTCATGCGTATTACACCGACACTGCCGATTCATTTTTCAAACTTTGTGGAAATCTGATTCAGACATGGCTGATCATATTGATTTACTCTCCCTCCCAAAAGGTAGCCTGAAATTAATCAGAATTACAAATATCAAGGGAATGCGCACTCATGGGCAATTACGACACTGCTCTGTTGTACATGGAGTCGATAATTCAAAACATGCTGCTGTTGGTTTTTCTAATTCTAGCTATTCTAAAAATATGCAGGATGGGCTCGAAAAGGAGAAGCTGTTGAGTATACGATCGGAATTGCTGGATGAATTTCAAGTGATTAAAGACATTAGTCAGGAATTATCAAGTTTTAAAGTAGTAGATATTTTACAACAGGATCGTCCAAGAGCACTTGGAAGAAGGCCGGAACGATCTGAATCAAGGAATTCATCTGCAGCTTATGATAAAGATGTGTGGCCAGCACCAGACCCACTTCCTCCTAGATCAGTAAAGAAGAAACCATCTATAGGTAACAGATTGTTTATTCCAGAGGAACAGAAAACATTACCATCCTGGGCCAGGGAACAGAAGGATTCAAAGTCGGTTACAAAAAAGCTATCAATGCCCAATATATCTGCAAAAAAAGTGCCAGCAAAACCTGTTAGCAGAGGAGGATCTCCACAACCTATCAAAAAGCCAATAAGAAAATCTGCAAGCTCGGCAATGCTTGATAAAGCGAATGATGAAAAGAATAAGTCTCGTTCAAAATTAAGCAAATCAGATCAGGAAGAGGAAGAAGAAAGTAAAGATGGAAGACCGGAATTTGACGGAACTGGATACGATAAGGATTTAGTTGAAATGGTCAAGAGAGATATTCTGAATACCTCTCCAAATGTGCATTGGACCGATATTGCCGGGTTAAGAGAAGCAAAGGCTCTTTTGGAAGAAGCTATTGTTTTACCGCTGTGGATGCCAGACTATTTCCAAGGTATTAGGAGACCTTGGAAAGGGGTTTTGATGACAGGGCCTCCAGGTACAGGGAAAACATTACTTGCTAAGGCTGTAGCAACTGTAATTTGATATTCACAACTAGGAATGTGGAACAACATTCTTTAATGTCACTGCTAGCATGCTTACTTCCAAATGGAGAGGAGATTCTGAAAAAATCGTTAGAGTATTTTACAGTTTAATTGTAGCTGCTTTTTGAAATGGCTAGACACTATGCTCCCAGCACAATCTTTATTGATGAAATAGACTCACTCTGTAGCACTAGAGGAGAAGGCTCTGAGCATGAAGCCAGCAGAAGGGTTAAATCTGAAATATTGATGCAAATGGATGGAATAAGTGCAATTTCAGGCACCAATGACGCCGATGCACCTCCAATTGTAATGGTACTAGCAGCTACAAACTTTCCATGGCATATAGACGAAGCATTACGGCGTCGCCTGGAAAAAAGAATTTGTATTTTCGTATTTATTTAGATATACCTTTGCCAGATGCAGAAAGTAGAAGAGAACTACTAAAGCTAAATCTTTCAACAATCAAGATCGCCGATGATGTAAATTTAGATGAATTGGCAGACAAGATTGAAGGCTATAGCGGCGCTGATATAACTAATGTAACTATCGTTAATCTAGATCTGCCGCGATGCCAGTATGATGAGCATGCGCAAAGTAATTAAAGGAAAGACTGCTGAGGAAATCAAGAATCTGCCAAAAGATGCGCTAGAGCTTCCTCTATTAAAGGAAGACTTTGAAATGGCTATAAAAAAGATCCAGAGCTCTGTTGCTCAATCTGATTTGAAACAGTACGAAGAATGGATGAAGGAATTCGGATCTGCTTAAGAATATAATTAAACATTAAGAGTATTATATTTAATCGTCGTCACTATCCGGTTCGGCAAACTGAATAATTTTTTGTATTTCAGGAAGCTTTAACACTTCTAAAATTAATACTGATTACTAGATTGACTTAATCGCTTCTCCAACATCCAGGTAGGGAAATCTTCGCCTTCAGTAATACCATCAAATCCAAGTAATCTCATTAGCCAATCTATACCTATCAACGCCAATTCCGTTTACAAATGAAATTATACAAGGTAAAACTTTGATTTCCATTCGATCTACCAAAAACGGAACATTCTCTACATCAACTTTAACAAATCTAGTTTGCGGATGTAATCGTGCCAATTTATCCAAATGTTTGTCCATCGTCGCACATTTCTTGAAATCCTTGTGCGAAAAGTGAATCACACATTTCTCTGTTGAAGTTGTCATCAGCATCAACTGCTTTTCATCCTTGAACACTTGAAGCGACCCATATCCCATACTCTTTTGCTTTTGAAGTGCGATTCTATTGTTATTAAACGGTTACTCTTTCTTGATCTGCTGCATCCTGTTTTCCCTCATTGCATCCATCAAATGGTCGTCATCCTCTTCTAATTCTCTAAAAAGTTGATCTTCATCGATTTCTCTAATTTTTAAATTTTCAGATTACTCTTCAGCGCTGTTCATTTTGAGAAGAATTGGCGTCGACAAAAATTTGCCAAAGTATTGCTTCTAGTACAATTCCAGCTTATCTTAGATATCTTCATGTGAAGATCTGAGGCGGTGTATTTTAGTGCTTGTCAATCAATCTCAATCTCCATTCATGTTGATTGTCCATAGACGGATTTGGTGATGTGTCTCACCATTACCATGAGCCAAGCAAAAGCAGTAGTCACTCTTGTCTCTTGGTAGACTCCATTTCTACGTATTCGAAAGTAAAAGATCTTTGATTTTAATATTCACACTCTATTATTCATTTTCCTTATCAACACGATAAGCTACTCTATCACTGTCGTGTGATGTGGAAATTATCGCTTTTTTGAAGGGTCGCACACAGACAGCCATATTCGCTGAGAGTGAGTCGATATTCAGCAAATTGAACATGGATTAGTAATGCAAGTTTGAAGGAAATGAGTATATTAACAGTTCAATTATGTATAAATTAAGGTGGTTTAGCGAGCTGCAACAACGCTCTCGCTGAGGCAGCTTCGATCGCTTCTTCTGCGACTTTGACGCTGAGGGAAGGGTATAACATTAGCGACCTTGCGGTCTTTTTTGAGTTTCGTAGGAATTAATTGCTTTTTAAGCGGTAATTTAACTGGCTGTAATAGAGAATATAGAGCCGCTCGTTTCTTGGCGAACCTGATCATTTTCTCCTTGGCTATTACCGCATCAATGGCATTTTGAAACTCCTCTGGTGGACTGAATTTTGATTTAAACTCCTCCATAGTTAAAGAATAAGACAAGAATACGTGAAGCCTTTCTCTGTTTTGACGTAGCGAATGAGCGGCTATGGTTAAATAAGCGATTTACCTTTCAGTTTTTTTATAGGGTCAACTGGGCAATTCAGTGGTTTAGTTTTAGTTTCTACAAGCTTCGCTAATCCAGCAGCGGCTTCCGAAACTATCATGCTTTCAAATTGTTCAGCTAGTGTCGCTAGTGATAGTAGTTGCTGATCCATTTATTTGTTGTGAAAAGATTTTAATATTTTGAGAGAGAAAATGTGGGGGTGAAAATGTTGAAATTGATGGTGATTTTTCATGGTCTATTTAAATGGCTGAACTGGCTTCATCTCATTTCCACGCGGTCGACCGCTTAGCATGTGGATGATTTCCGAAATAGAAGATAAAGGGAACTCAGCATATGGTTCCACAAATTTCAGGCATGAATAATTTGGTAAATATTTGCCGGATATATATTGTCTGCTGCAAGGGATCAAACTATAGTTTAAACGACTCAACTAAAAGGGTTCAGCTTGAAACCGTTGGGTTGGACTTGTGATTGCACTCCCCAGCCAATGTTTCATTTTAATGAGCGGGACTCCACGACGTGAGTACGCTTCCGAAAATAGTCACAACCAAACGCTGGAAAACACATGGCAAAAGACAAACCTGTCCCATAAGGTTCCTATTATCTCAAGCAAGACGCTTGTATTGTTAATTTCTCTTCTTTCCAATTTATTGCTAGTGCGGCCGCACCTTGGACCGCTGATATACCTGGCAGAGACAAGAAAACAAGGTGACACAAAGTACGTCCCTGAAATGGGGTTAGCGCACTTTGCAGACGAACCAAAAGTATGACCATGCAGCAATTGCAACAGCATTGCATGCTGATATCAAGTCCATTCAAAATGGTGACTCACAACTTAAAACCAACTTAAAGGGATATTGCGTATTTATTAATTTGAAGACAATCGCTTGCAAAATTCAATTATAGACCTGGTTGGACGACCAGTCATACCAGCCCCAAGCAAGTCTGATGGAGCTTCATTGTGCATTACACCAGCAATGTCTTTGTTAACCATCATTTACCAATATGAGCAAAACCAACTTTGGAACCTTCAGGAATAAAGGATTTCAAGAATAAAGCTGCAGTGCATGAACCTGCACCCCTTCCTCCAACATTCTTCAAGTCTGCCACTTTACTCTTGATTTGTGGTGCATAGACGTCACTTAAAGGCATTCTCCAAAATTCGTCACCTGTTTTAAGTCCAGCAAATAGCAGCTCTTCCCAGACAATATCAGAATTTGTAAATACTCCGGCATACCCTGTAATTAATGTGTTTTACCTGTTCCCAAAGCTACATCCATAGCTCCAGTAAGTGTAGATAATTCGATTAGAGTATGTGGTTTGAATGTTTTAGCTGTATAGTAAATTGCATCTGCCAAAATAAGTCTTCCTAGTATAAATTATTCGTTCACCTTCCGCATCAGTATTATCAACTTCGATTGAAAGCCCGTTTGATGCGATTACGACATCACCAGGCTTTGTTGCTGACCCCGAAGGCATATTTTCAGTCAATGGGATACTAGCCACAACATTTAATGGAAGCCCAAGCGACGCAACACCATGCAAACTAGACAATACTACTGCAGCACCGCCCATGTCACCCTTCATCATTGCCATTCCAGTTGAAGGTTTAATTGAAATACCACCAGAATCAAAAGTAACGCCTTTGTCAATACGTGTTACCTTTTCCAACCAATGCAAGAGGGCTATCTCCTGCATTACCTCCATTATATCTAATTTCCAAGAATTTTAACGGTTGACTGCTGCCGTTTGATACACTAATAAATGCACCCATCTTTTGTTCTTCTGCCCAGCTTCTATCGCGAATAATCACTTGCACATTTGGAATACCTTTGAAAAATTCAGTGGCTTTTTCGCAAAAGATTGTTGGAGTCATGTAGTTAGCAGGAGTTTCCATCAATGTTCGCGCTAGGTTTTGAGCTACACTAAACCCTCAAGTACCTGCCGCTACAATTACTCCAGACTTCCAGTCTTGGTCTTCTTTTACAGACTGTATCTTGATTGGCGCTTGCCTTTTTGATTCTTGGACATAGTGGTCAAATGCATAAGAAGACAGAGTTGCACCTTCAGCAGTAGCTTGTGAATCACCCAAATTGTCAAATACGACGGATAATTTTGATTTCGAATCCAAGCTTTTCAGATGCTTCAACGCTACAGCGGCCTTTGTTACTCAAAATTACCGCTTCCCTAGTATTGTGTCTGTTTTGAACAGAGTCAGTGTTTGCTCCTAATCCAACCACTCCTACCACTGGCTCCATCCCTGGGACATTATACAGCCTAAATCAAAACAAAATGTACAGTCTGAATTGATTCTTTTTTCCAGTGAAATTTGAAACTTCCAATTGTGATTGAATCGTTCTGAATGCTTCGCTCTCACCCAAAGATAATTTTCCGGATTCATGTATCTCATTAATAACCACTTACTCCCACGACTCTTGTTGACAAAAATCTTTTCATTTTTCAAAGATCAGAATAATGGCATTTCGAGGAACGACACATGAAAATGATTCCAGATTTGGAGACAAGCAAATGAAATTAAAGTCCCAAGTAAATTTCCCAAAGATTTTCTCTGAAAAAGTGGATATCAAGAAGGTTCAACTGGACGCTATGCGACCTTGGATCGTGGAAAATGTGAATTTAATTCTTGGATTTGATGATGATATTTGTATAGAGTTCATAATGTCGCTTCTGGAAGAAGAGGTTTCAATTAGTTAATGGTAGCCTGATCCAAAAGAAATCCAATTGAAAATCACTGGGTTTTTGGAAGATTCAACTTTTGGATTCATGAAGAAATTGTGGACGTTGCTGGTTAGTGCACAATCAAATCCTATGGGAATCCCACAAGAGTTTATGGATAAGCAAAAGGAAGAAATACGTAAACAAAGAGTAATATTTGCTCATAGTAGGAAAGAGATATTGCTATATTTGAGGAAATTAAAAGAGTAAGAGAAGAAGAGGATGCGAAAAAAGCCAGTAAAACTGACCATCCTGACACAAAAGAAAGAAGGAGCGATCGGGAGAGGCGAAGGGAGCGTGAAGATAAAAGAGAACGGGGATATTCCAGAGAACGCCGGGAATATGGGGATAGAAGGGATAGGGAATCTGACAGAGAATATCGTTCCGAAAGAGAATACAGGTCACATAGAGAAAGGGGAGATAGACCATCTCGACACGAGGAAGAATCTGGAACTGGCAAAATCCATCCATCAAGACAGTCTTATCACGAGCCACATAGGTATCGTAGCAGAAGCCCCCGAGAAAGAAGAAGATATAGGGACAATTCACCTGAGCCTGTTTATGAAAGAAGGGAAAAGCCAAGATGGGAACGACCTGCAAGAGAATAATACCTCCAAATCGTTATATTAAACAAACTAATTAATATATCACAATCCTACTTTCTAATAGGAGATGAAGGACGGTTAACACCTTCAAATTTAAATCGTTTATCGGCGGGCTTTAAAACCTATATTAGATACAGTCACCTGGAATGAGCACATTAGGTTCTCATCAACAGACATCATTGCGCCTGCGTTATCAAATTCTCCACAATAGTTTGGCGCCGAGAAAAGGGTTAGTAATTGTCTTTTGGCAAAGAACTCGTACCCATCTTCAACAACCTGATGTGCCCTGCAGATCAAGTCCAGATCATGCTTTTGGGTAAAACGTGAGACTACATCGGCACCAAAGGTAAAGCTGATGCCTCTATCATTTTCGCAAAATCCAGAGCTATCCTTCTCTGGATCTGCCCATACCAAATCGCAAAGAAGACCGGTATCAGGAATATCGGTTGGTCTAATCACTCTTCTAATTTGATCCATGCTGTGCAAATCTGGTGATAGCCCACTATTGATTAGTAATATATACCCATGCATACAAAATATCTTGTCGTCCACCAAAGCAGCAATTGGAAGACAGTTGAACACATCAGTGAATGATTTCCATAGCTTAATATTGTATCGTCTCTTGCCTATCATTAATGATAGCTACATTCATCGTAAAAGCCATAGATTCTATTGATTGCTGCGTACTCGTGGTTTCCTCGCAAGATAAAGAAGTTTTCTGGATATTTCACTTTGTATGCCAATAACAAACAAATTGTTTCTAGAGATTGCTTCCCTCTATCTACATAATCGCCTAGGAACAAATAATTGGATTCTGGCGGAAACCCACCATATTCAAACAAGCGCAAGAGGTCGTAGTATTGTCCATGTATATCGCCTATGATTAATTAGAATTTACCACATATTTTCAACGGTGCATTCAGTTCCAACAACGGTGGTTGGCTTAAGAATATCTCTCTCGAAGCGGCCAAAAGGAAATTAATGTCAGATTCATGAAGATTTACATTGAAGCCAGGCTTTTTGCCTCTTACTGGAATGAATTCAAAACTACCTTCAAGAA
Source organism: Boothiomyces macroporosus (assembly GCA_027604185.1). NCBI lineage: Eukaryota > Fungi > Chytridiomycota > Chytridiomycetes > Rhizophydiales > Terramycetaceae > Boothiomyces > Boothiomyces macroporosus. Next base: position 180,068 of record JADGKB010000012.1, read on the forward strand.
GGCTCTCAATAATGGCGTCGACTCTCTCTTTTCCAACAGTCATTTTTGTCAAAAAGAATGTGACCCAGATCATGATAAATCGTGACAAAGAGAGGGAATGAAATCGCAACTACTCTGGTTACAGCAGCATTTCTACCAATATATATTAAATCAGTTTCTACTACTGGTGGGGAGTAATCAGTTCCACCAGAGCTGAAATTCTGGCTGAATTTGGAGGTTCGCGTTCTGGATCAAAGTGCTGCAATGGATGTTTCTTGCACACATGTGAACGAAATGGGTGTTGTATTCATGTACAGATTTGCAGCAGCTTTGCTCAGACTTTTTTTTATTTTTTTTTGCAAATGAAAATTGATTTCAAGTTCTCAAACTTGTGTGGAACAGTATACAAGAAGGGGAATTTAATATTTACACCTGATGGGAACTCTTTGATCAGTCCCGTAGGGAATCGAGTATCAGTATATGATTTGGTGGGGTAACAGCATTTTCATTGTAGGAACAAGTCAATTACTCTTCCGTTTGAAAACAGGAAGGATATCGCCAGGATTGAAATTTCACCAAAAGCAACTTTACTAATCAGCGTTGATGAAGGTGAGTGAGTGTTAATCAAGATGGGCGAGCGTTGTTAATCAACTATCAAAAACAGGTCCTACTTCACAGACACAATTTTAAGGCTGCAGTCTACGATTTGAAATTTTCACCAAATGGTCAATTTTTGGCTGTCACTCACGGAAACCAAGTTCAAATCTGGCATGCACCAGGATTTACAAGAGAATTCGCCCCATTCGTTTTGTACAAGACTTATTCTGGACACTTTGATTTAGTAACTTCAATTTGTTGGTCAAAGGATTCGAAATACTTTTTGACTTGCAGCAAAGATATGACCACCAGATTACATGCCATTGATAGAGATGACTTTGCTGGTGCATGTTTGACAGGACACTCTGATGCAGTTATTGGGGCGTGGTTTAGTCATGATGAAAAATCAGTTTATTCAGTCTCAAAGGATGGTGCTTTATTTGAATGGACAATGCAAGGAGGAAAATGGTCGAATGAATCAGAGCTATCTCAAATGCCAAGAAAAAAAAAGAGAACTGACGAAGAAGTCAAACCGATTATGAAGTGGAAAAGTACCAATCGCCATTACTTTAAGCAAAATCACGCAAAAGTAGTTTCTGCAACATTCCACTCTCAGACAGGTCTCTTGTCTGTGGGATTCGATTCTGGAATCTTTGGAATTTGGGAACTGCCAGATTTTATCAACATTCATACATTGAGGTAGCACATTTTTAATCTTAGTATTTCTCAAAAGAAAATAAACACTGTAGCAGTAAATGCAAGTGGCGAATGGCTGGCATTTGGATGTTCCAAACTTGGTCAACTATTGGTGTGGGAGTGGCAGTCTGAATCTTATATTCTAAAGCAGCAAGGACACCAGCAGGACATGACTTCAATTGATTACTCAAAAGACGGGCAGTATATCGCAACTGGTGGAGATGACGGCAAAGTTAAAATTTGGAGCACGCAAACAGGATTCTGTTTTGTTACATTCACGGAACATACTGGATCTGTTAAAGCCATAGAGTTTGCCAAAAGGAAGCAGGTTGTATTTTCCGCCTCTTTGGATGGAACTGTGAGAGCATTCGATTTGATTAGATACCGAAACTTCCGTACTTTTACTTCACCAACGCCAGAGCAATTCAACTGTCTTGCAGTCGATCAAAGCTGCGAAATTATTTGTGCCGCAAGCATGGATAATTTCGACATCTATTTGTGGTCAGTTCAAACTGGAAAATTATTGGAAATTTTATCTGGCCATGAAGCACCAGTTTCTTGCTTGGCATTCTCATATTCTACTGGACAGCTTGCGTCTGGCTCGTGGGACAAAAACATACGTACATGGGATATCTTTTCTAGGGACAAAGCAACTGAAGTTATCAACCACACCAGTGAAGTTTTAGCAATGGCATATTCTCCAGACGGAAGTATGATTTGCTCAACAACTATGGACGGCAACATCAACTTTTGGAGCACAGACGACTTTAAATTAATTAGTATCATTGAAGGAAGAAAGGATATTTCTGCGGGAAGAAGTTCTCAAGATAAAATGACTGCTGCTAATTCCGCAGCTGGAAAGTATTTCACATCCATTTGTTTTACCAGCGACAGCAAGGGAGTATTGGCCGGTGGAAATTCAAAGTTTGTATGTCTATATGATATTGATAGCAAATCACTTTTAAAGAAATTCCAAATTTCTTTCAACCTGTCGCTGGATAGAATGCAGGACATGTTGAACAGCAAAAACATGACTGAAGCAGGACCAAAAGATTGGATCGACGGAGCCGCTGAATATTCCGATTTGGAAGATAGAATTGATAGATCATTGCCGGGTGTTCAATCAGGCGATCCTTCCCTCAGAACAACAAAGCTAGAGGCAAGAACACACGGTGTAAAGTTTTCACCAACTGGAAGGTCTTGGGCGGCTGCTTCAACACAAGGACTACTAATTTATTCTCTAGACGATTCTATACATTTTGATCCTTTCGATTTGGACATGGATATCCATCCAGAAGCCATCAATTCTTCACTGGAAAAGAAAGAGTACACAAAATCATTACTGATTGCCTTTAGATTAGGTGAAACTCACCTGATTGACAAAGTTTACAACCAAGTGCCAAAACAAAATGTTCAGTTGTTGGTAAGAGATATTGGCTCCAAATACTTTGTGAAATTCCTAAAAATGATGGTGCGCCAGTTAGAAACCAACCCAAGGATAGAGTTTCATCTTGAATGGATATCAAACTTTTTCAGAAACAATTCGCATTACTTGAAAGACCATGCTGGTGAGTATCTTCCAACTTTGCGAGCGCTATTAAAGTGTTTGAGCACGAATTTTGACGACATTAGCTCACTGTAATATGTTTGTTAACTATAGGTGCAATGAAAACATCTTCTCTCTTGAATACTACACTAGACCTGTTCCAGAGGAAGCACAAGAGGAAATGGAGGTGGATGAGGTTGATATGGACGATATTGGTTTGTAATCATTACAATTAATAAATCAAAAAGTTTATTATGGAATGGTCAGCACTTGCATCTTTGTGGTGGTTCCTTCCTTGAAACCAATCACTTGTCCAGAGGTAATAACAGCAATCTCTCCAGATTTAGCCAAGCCAATTTCAACGGCGTATTCTAAAGTTAGTTTAATTTTACTCAATGCCTCTTGAATTACATTCTCTTCAGACGGACGGTAGAAAGGAACTAGACCAAAGTGAGCTTCAAGTTGTCTAGCAGTGCTCAAGACAGTAGTGGCAGCTAATACAGGAATAACAGGTCTGTATTTCGCTACTAATCTTGCAGTGCCTCCCAATTCAGTAATAATCAGGATCAATGTGGCACCAACTTGTCTAGCGCATAAAACAGCAGATGAGGCAATTGATTCGTTGATGTGGATAGGCTTGGTTACGTTTCTCATTGCTTTCATTTGATATTCGAGATAATTTGTATTTTGTTCAGCTTTGAAGCAAATTTTGCGCATCAATATAAGGGATTCCAAAACAAAGTCTCCAATTGCAGTTTCTGCAGATAATACTAAGCCATCGGCTCCGTCCATTACAGCATTAGCAACATCTAGGATTAAATAAGAATTACCAGCAGCTTCTGAACGAGTTGGTCTAATGTTTGTCTTCATGCTTTCAAGGATTTGGTTGGCAATAAAGATTGGCTTTCCTTGTTGGTTAGCTTGATTGATCATTTTCTTTTGGGCAACAACCACAACTTCCAGGTCGACTTCGGCTCCAAGGTAGCCTCTATCAATAATAATCCCGTCTGCTATTCTCAAAATTTGGTCATAGTTATCCATTCCTCGCTTGTTTTCAATTTTTGCAAGGATTTTGATCTTTGAATTACCCAAAAACAATCTGCTTGGTTAATCCACAGCTACCGAAGCTCTTCAATATCTTCAGAGTCTCTCAAACACGAGACCGAGACAAAATCTACCTGATTGGCGATGGCAAAGGCAACATCATCCTTATCTTTGGCAGAGAGGGCTGGCAAATCTTCAATAGTTCTTTGAGGGAAATTGATTCCCTTATTTTCGTAAAGGACACCTGAAATTAAATCGAGCTTGCCAGTATTTTCAACAATGCATCGGATAGAGTTTTCCAATCTCTCGACGACTACAAATGAGATGGCGCCATCGTCAACACACATCTGATCTCCAACCTGAACCAATTCTTTTGTATAGGTAGTTGCGATACGCTTATTGTCACCTACAATTGATAAATCATTGACAAAAAAGAATTCGTCTCCCTTATTTAAAGTAACTGGCTCGTGCAGTTTCCCAGTTCTGTTTTAGTTTCTAGTTACCTGACTTTTGGTCCATTAACGTCAATCCAAATTGCAACGTCAGATCGAACGTTCATTTCTTTTTGAATTTGACGGAGATCGTTGATTACTTGTAAAGCGAATTCATGGGTACAGTGAGAAAGATTCAGCCGAGCGATATTCATGCCTTCTTCAACAAAAGCCTTGAGGATTTCACGGCTGGATGACGCTGATATCAATGAAAATTACCTGGTCCGATGGTGCAGACTACTTTGGTCTTGATGACTCCTTCGTTGTGAACAGATGGGTGATTTAAATTTGGCATGAAGGTTTGAAATTTTTCATTAATCCAAAAACGGAAATCAAAGCGCCATTAGAAATAATCAGTCATTACATCTCTGCTCAGAATTAAAAAGTATTTGATGCTATCAATGAATCTTTTTTAGTTGCATCAATGAATGCAATGAGGGATACGCCACTTTTGAAAGAGAGAAAATCATGGGGAAAGCCCATCACCATAGTGAAATGAAAGACCAAGACTAGTGAGAATCGACAGATCCGTATGGTGGGAGAGTCGCTTTGTGAATGTCTAGAGTGTCGAATGTCGTCATAGCTTTTTGGTCACACTTTTTCTTTCTCATTTTAAACAAGGTAAAGCAATCTTTTTTTCTTTCGCGTTTCATAATCACCTTCAAACCTTTTTATTTTACAATACCAACAGTTAGATAATGGCCGAGACCGCACCTGAAGCTGATATTGATTCTGTAATTGAAAGACTCTTGGAAGGTAGACGCATATTGACCTAGTTCGTGGCTCAAGACCAGGGAAACAAGTACAACTCACAGAAGCAGAAATTCGCTACCTCTGCATAAAATCCAGAGAAATTTTTGTAAATCAACCGATTCTCTTAGAGTTAGAAGCGCCGATAAAGATTTGTGGTACATGATTCATTTTTACGCTAGGTGATATCCATGGTCAATACTATGATTTGCTGCGCTTATTTGAATACGGAGGATTCCCACCGGAAGCAAATTATCTCTTTTTAGGAGACTACGTTGACCGCGGAAAACAATCATTAGAAACAATTTGCTTATTACTCGCATACAAAATCAAATATCCAGAAAATTTCTTCATATTGAGAGGCAACCATGAGTGTGCCAGTATTAATCGAATTTATGGATTCTACGACGAATGTAACCCTTTAGTTGACGATAGGCAAAAGAAGATATAATATCAAATTGTGGAAAACTTTTACAGATTGTTTCAATTGTTTACCTATAGCCGCAATCATTGACGAAAAGATCTTTACTATGCATGGAGGGCTTTCACCAGATCTACAAAGCATGGAACAGATCCGAAGAGTGATGAGACCTACTGACGTACCAGATACCGGTATGGTATGATTAATGTTAGGTTTGCTTTGTGATTTGCTATGGTCGGATCCAGACAAGGATATCAGTGGATGGAGTGAAAACGATCGTGGTGTGAGTTTCACATTTGGCCCTGATGTGGTCGCTCGATTCCTTCAAAAGCATGATTTGGATCTTATTTGCCGTGCTCATCAAGTAGTAGAGGATGGTTATGAATTTTTCGCAAAAAGACAGCTTGTTACTTTATTCTCTGCGCCAAACTATTGCGGTGAATTTGACAATGCTGGAGCAATGATGTCTGTAGACGAAACTCTTATGTGTTCTTTCCAAGTAATCGATCGTTAACCGCAGATTCTAAAGCCTGCTGAAAAGAAACAGAAATATGCCTATGGCGGGATAAATTCTGGGAGACCAGTCACACCTCCTAGGAACAAGAAAAAGAAGGAGATGGCCAAAACCATGTAGTTTAATATTATCTCGAAAGAGATAAATGTGTTTTGTGTACCCTTGGTTTATTTCTGTTAGGATTCCTTACTTGCAATAATACAACCAATTACCCTACTTTTTTCGCATTGCTTTTTGATTTCACTTTTTCACTTTCTTACGTAATGCAGGAATTCGCCATTGCTGCACTATCAATCGTCCTACATGTCGTCAATTACAATGCAACTGCTCAAGTCGAACATGCTACCAGGGTGTTTACTAAAATCCTGGGCAAGAACGCCGTGTATTACTATGCAGTATATCTGGTAGTCTCTGCCTTGGTGAGAGACCACTTCATTCAACAAGCAGTCATACTAGACCAAGGTTCATTTAGTATTGCTTCCAAGCCTATAATGCAAGCAGCAGGATGGACACTTGGTGCAGTTGGAATTATAATGAACCTGTGGACCTTGAAAGCATTGGGAATCAAGGGCATGTACAATGGCGATTCTTTTGGATTCTTGATGGATGCCCCAGTTACAGATGGGCCATACAAGTACATGCAAGAACCACAGTACAACGGAACTACAATCGTATTGATTGGCACAGCAATTTATTACCAAAGTTTCACTGGATTGGTTTTAGCGGGAATAATGTACGCTGTGTTCATGATATCTGTTGTTTTTGTTGAAAGACCGCATATGCTCAAACTTTATTCTAAGAACACAAACAAAAACAAATAAATTAAGGTTTTAAGGTTAAGTTCGACATTGTTCCAGAACTTTCGGTCTGTATAAAAACAAAAAATTAAAAAAGTTCAACTGAAATGGCACAGCGGATTACTCCTACACAGCTTCTTGCCTGGGCAGTTGAAAATCGCACAGAGGAAGCTGAACGACCAGCAAGACAGCCAGAACCAATTGACCCAAAATGGATAGAGATTATCTTGGGCAAGCCTGATGCAGCTAGAATGAAAGGTAATTAATACTCATATAGATTGTATTGAAGTGGTAAAGAGCGATGCTTCCTTGGGAGCAAAACTAGTTGCATTGGATGAATTGGAAATGTTGGTTGAATCGATTGATAATGCAAACGATTTACAGCCGCTAAAGTTATGGCCAGAATTATTGAATATTTTATTAACCAGCAAAGAGCCAGAAATTAGAGTAAATGTTGCGTGGGTAATTGGAACTGCAGTCCAGAATAACGACCGCGCACAACAGGATGTAATTAATACTAATAGTAGTTTGCTAGAGCTGGTGGATTGTCGATAATATTAAACTCTTTGCTAAAGGATACTGATTCAACTGTGAGAATTAAATTATTATACTCCTTGTCGGGTAAGGCAATGTTAACATAGCCGCTATAAGGGTCTGTCCAACGAACTTTAACGAATTTACCGAAAATGACGGGTTCAAAACGATCGTATCAGTATGCCAAGATGGAAACGAGCAACTTATTAAACGATCATTGTTTCTATTTGATGCACTAATGCATGAAGAAGATGAAAATACTATTCAAAAAACGAATGCCAAGATGATGGAGAATGCTGTTTTTGATATGATTGTAGAAATTTTGTCCAAGCACGAATTGGATTTGGAGTTGGTGGAGCAGTGCTTGAAATTGCTCATTTCTGTTGCCCAGTACTCAAAAGAAACTTTGGAAATGTGGGCGGATATGCTGAAGGCACAGTTTGATCATATCATTGCTGTACTAGCGAATGATGACGTTACAGAAGTTAAATCTTTGATTTCGCAACTGCAAAAACTAATATAATATCATTTTATTTGAAATTTGTGTTTGCGCCTGGGCTTACCAAGTTATTATAGTCACTCAATAGATTCTGGTTTGGGCTAATAGGCTCCAATTTGGTTAAAATCAAATCAGCGTTTTGAATGTTACCCAATCCGATTCTGGTAAAGAACATTTTGCGTTTGATGTTTAGCGCTTCAAAATACACTTGCTCGGCGGTTTTGGTGGAATACACGCCTTGTCTGACGTTTCTGATCAATCGATAGAAATCACATACAGCTAACAGACGATCTTTACAATTCAGACAGATTGGGTACCACGAATCTTCTTGCACATCAGTTATTTTGAAACGATACTGGTATTTCTCTTCCCTGCCACATGTTGAGCAACCACCAGTATTTGGCAAGACAGGGGTAGTAGAAAGTGCGTTTGATAATCTTTCAAGCATGGTTTTGTTGAACAATGAAGCACTAGGGGTTGGAGGCTCCTTTTCTAGCGATTGCTGGGAAGCTAATTTGTTTTTTTCATCGCGATCCTCCAATTCTTTAATCTGCTCTGGTGTCATCTCTTCAATGAAGCAGTGGTTGAGAACGATTGCATCAATAAACTTTTTAGTTGACGTTCTAGGATTCCCTCCGAATCTCAGGCATGGAGTGACATCGTCTTCAAGAGCGTTTCGCATGAATATCAAATCTCTAAACTTGGTGGCTTTCATATTTGGTCCTTCTTCAAACAGTTCTTTAAAGTGGCTGAATAGCTGTGGGTCGATTAACTGATCGAGTGAAACTGTAGCCTCTTCGCCCGAAGGCACTTCCACTGGTAAAATTGAAGGTTTTTGTTTTGCTCTTTCTTGGAGCCATTGTTCTTGTTGAGTTTCCAATTGATTGATCCTAACTCGTAATTGCCGAAGTTCAGCCTGCTCAGTTTGTAGATGCAGCTTTGTTTCTGCCAATTGCTTGGCGGTTTGTTGTTGAAGCAGTTGGGCACCATGTCTTTCCCTTGCCTCATTGGCTACCAGTGTGTTTGCTTCTTCAAACAACGATTTGGTCAATTCTTCTAGTTCATCTTGTACAGCATCTTTGGAAGTTTGGAGTTCTTTTCTTGCAGCTATTTCCTCAAGAAGCTTTTCACCCATTATCTCCATTTCTTTTTTCAACTTTGATATTTCATCATTCTTGGAATCAATATCATCCTCCAAGCTTGCTATCTTGGCTCTTAGTCTGCCAACTTCTTCCATCGACTTGTCTTGAGCCTTCCTAGCTAACTCTAGTTGTGATCGGGCCTGTTCCAGTTCTTTGGTGTAATAATTGCGATCTTGAAAGGCTTTTACGATAGAAGCAAAGTGTCCCTGGCAAATTTGACATTTTCGAGGATCTGACTTGTTTATTACCTTTCGGCATTCGCAGTTTTTATCTTGTTCTTTCAAATTGACAAGTGTTGGAGGGACATCCGATAGATTAGACAGTGAACGAGTTCGCGAATCAACAGTAAGTCTGCCCAGGTTGTTGTTGTTGGTATTGCTGGCTGCTCGGGAATGTCCAAGAGGGATATTGTCATCCGAGGAGGAGTTGGAGCTGTTCTTTGAAATGGATATAGAGACGCCGGACTCTTGCCTTTTATGCTTCTGTGAAATTGCTTCCAGCTTTCCTTGAATCCCGATTTCCTTTTCGTTTTCCATCCGTTCAAGATTTGGAAAAACATGTTACGGACCATCTTCTCAATATTGAGTGCTGTTTACGCATTCAATCCCAAAGTCAACGTTCATTTAACATCGAAAGATGATTGGATAGCTCCGCCAATGGGGTTGGAGATAGCGTAGTCACTTTTTAACCTCAGACAATTTATAGTGGGAGAAGGACAGTCGCCTTTCGAGTTTATTGAATGGGCGAAAGCAAACACTTTCTTGGCAAACGAAACAACAGAGAGGCTGTACGACTATTTGTTCACCGATAACAAGATTAAGCAATTTGTGGGAAATGATCATGCTGTCGATTTACTTAAAGTTGCGATTGCTACGCATGCGAATGCGCCGTCTGTACAAGCATTTTATCATTACTACAAAGAATCAGTTATCGTTGGAAGAAATCTCAAGGACTGCCCTGTGTGGGTAGATTTGGATGGAATCCAGCATTGCGAGCCGTCAAGTTTACCAGCCAAAATAATCAACAAGAAACTGTATTTAATTTTAATAGTAGGCCAGCATTGTTGGAGTTTGACAATTTTTATTCAAAGAAGCACTCGAATAATATTGCTATCTTGTACGCGGATGTATACTCACCAGACTACATCCCATTCTACTTCAAATTAAGGGAGCTAGCGGAAGAAGGAGATTTCAATTTTGTTTTGCGATATCGCCCATCATCCAACACATATCCAACAATAGCCCTTTCTGGATACGGTGTGGAATTGGCAATAAAGAGCACCGAGTATGCTGTAGTTGATGACCGTGTTGTGGAAGGTGGTTCAGATGCAGATTTAAGCGTTGAAACCAAGGACGAAGACAGTCTAAATATTTTCAACGAAAAAGAGCCAAAAATTGTAAGAATACCAAAAGAAGCCATTTCAAGTACTTGCTAGCTAATATTAGATGTTGAGAATAGATTGATTGCATTTGCTGCCAATTCGTCTGACGGATTAGGAGTGTTGACGTTTGCCAGTCAAAATTTCCCTAAAGTTGCGCACCTTGTTCCAAGTTCACCAAAGAATTTAAAAGAAGTTTCCTCAGTCAGTAGTAGCATTATTGGGACTTTAACTGGACTGAACCAAAACTTGTTTTTGAATGGTTTGGCTTTCGATGTTGATTCAATTGACGCTTACACGTTGCTGAACTTGATGAGGTCTGAAAATCAAAATATCGCAAAATTGAATGCGCTAGGATTTACAGTATCGGATGCGATAGAGTTGTTTTCGTCTGTTAAACCATCCACTTCAAATTTAGAGTGGGGTGAATGTTTTGATACGAGGACTCCTAGAGCCATTTGGCTGAATGATTTGGAAAAAGAAGCTCGATATGAAAGATTTCAATCAGGAATCGACAAATTCGCACAACCAAGTTTTATGGGGCAGTTCAAATTCGTAAGAAAGAATTTCTTTTCTTTCCTATTTCTGCTAGACTTGACTGACGTGTCTCAAGCATCAGAAATTGGCAAGATCTATCAAATTATCAGTCAACTGATTCCTGTGAGATTTGGGTTGGTGCCAATCAAATCCTCAAAAATTTCGGATGAACATTGTAATTTAATGCTAATCATAGTCAAAATAATAGCTAGTGCTGTTTATGGCATTGCCGAATTACAATCTTATGAAAAAATGGAGCTGTTCCTTAGATCGGTACTTTTCAATTAAATCCAGTATGTTGGCAAGTTGGTAGCTGGAGGTGATCCTGTTATGTTAATCCAAAAAGTATTCGCTGACGTGGCAGGAACCATATTCAAAAAGTTGGACGAGAAGGAGTTATATGAGGATTTACAAGAGATCCAAGTTAGATTAGGTATATCCGATGATGGAGGTGTATTCGCAAATGGTGAATATTTTTCGCTTGAAGGGGTAATCATTGCATTAATGGCAGGACTGGGCTAGAGGTGCAGTTCAAACGTATTTCAAAATGTTGGATTATCTTCAAAAGATTGTTCTTGCAAAGAAAATCACCAACGACCACTCCGTTTATGATCATTTTATGGATATGCCAAACGTTTATGCTAAACGTAACCAATTAATTTTTTCTCCAGAAGAAGAATTAGTATTTGTTGATTTTGGAACTGATAAAAAGATCTTGGAAGGACTAGAATGGCACTACGGTACGTCAAAGCTGACAGTAGGGCCAGAGGAAGATAAAACTACCTATATTTCAATGGTAATTTTTGCAAACTTGGACACAAAGCAAGGTCTTGAAATCGCTATTTCGAGCTTGAAGATGGTCGAAGAGGACTCTGAAGTTCGTGCCACTATCGTAAATACTTCACCGTCTTCAGAAAGTTCTTTGGTTGATAAAATCATTGGTGATGGTTTGAAAGTTAAAGACCTCATTCAAAAACTGGAATCATCTGGTTTAGGTGAAAAATCGACTTTTGTGAAAAATATTGAAACCATTGATGCTTTACTTTCGATTGCTGGGTTTTCAAAGGGCCAAAATGGCATTGTTATTAATGGTCGAGTGTTGGGTCCTTTTACCGAATCAAATATTTTTGACAAGGACGATATTCACACTTTAGTTGGGTATGAATACAACCAAAGAGCTGCCAATATTGGTAACGCAGTGTTAGGATTCTTTGTAGATAAGGAGTTGGATCGCCAGCAATTATCAGATATAATTCTCCTTACCAGTGCAATCTTAAACAAATACACATCATCTCTCAAACGTAAATACAACCGAATTAGCATGACCAACTATCTTTTATTTGCCGACAAACCAAAGTAAGATTGAACTAACATTGTTTCTTTTCCTTTGGCGACAGGTCTAATAGCCCCTTCCAATTTCTTGCCACGGTTCAACCATTAACAACCACAGGACAAAAAATATTGAGTATGCTGTCAAAGTTCAAGAGAATTCCAGGTGTTGCAATTGATGTATTGGCTGCTGGCACTCCCCAAGAAACTGAAGATATTCCTCTTAAAAGGTTTTATCGATTCAACTTTGAGACCGCTCCCCAATTTGATAAAGAAGGGTAACTATTGTTTGATATAGATCATTAATCCCAGCAACTACCTTTTTTTCAAAGATTCCAACCTCTTCTTTGCTAACATTGGGAATGGATGGTAGTTTTTACTAAAAATAGTTCCTGGCTCTTGGTTGGTTCGCCCAAAGAAATCCATATACGATTTAGATAACATAAAGATGTCTTCAGTACCAAAGAATTCAAATCTTTTTGCCGAATTTTCGCTTGAATCGATTCTTGTGGAGGGTAATCATTGTTTTATATAGGACATGCAATGGATGTTCAAACAAAAGCTGCCCCTCGCGGTTTACAATTTGTTTTAGGGACTGATTCTCAACCAACCCTTGCAGAAACTATTACTATGGCAAACTTGGGATACATTCAATTGAAGGCAAGCCCTGGTGCTTGGATCTTAAGTATAAGAGAAGGAAAATCGTCCAAAGTCTATAGCTTGTCCCACATTGGCAACTCCAAGAGTCCTATCGTGATTGTAAACTCGTACGAAGGTATCACAATTCGTCCAAAGGTGTCAAAGAAACCTGGGATGGAGGATGTTGATGTATTGGACGGAGAACAAAATTCTGGTGGCAGTCTTTGGAGCTCTATTAAGAACAAGTACATTTTACTAATTAAGGATTATTGGATCAAAGAAATCTGAAACCATAAATGTCTTTTCGGTTGCATCTGGGCATTTATATGAGCGCTTCTTGTCAATTATGATGCTGAGTGTAAAGAGACAAACCAATAGTCCCGTAAAGTTTTGGTTGATTGAAAACTTTTTATCCCCGTCATTCTTGGTATTCCCCTTTTAATCACAGGAATTCTTACCTCACCTAAGTAAAGCATTTGATTTTGAATATGAATTAGTCACCTACAAGTGGCCACACTGGCTCCGCAAGCAAACAGAGAAGCAGCGTATAATTTGGGGCTACAAGATTCTATTCTTGGATGTTATTTTCCCCCTTTCAGTAGAGAAAATTATTTTTGTTGATGCCGATCAAGTTGTCCGTGCTGATTTGAAAGAGTTGGTAGATATGGACCTTAACGGTGCTGTATATGGGTATACTCCATTCTGTTCATCAAGAACGGAAATGGATGGGTTTAGATTTTGGAAGAGTGGTTATTGGCAACAGCATTTAAATGGAAGACCATATCACATTTCTGCCCTATATGTAATTGATTTGGTGAAATTCCGAGCAGTTGCTGCTGGAGATCGTTTAAGACAACAGTACCACGCTCTTAGTGCGGATCCAAACTCACTTTCCAATCTGGATCAAGACCTGCCAAACAATATGATTCATGAAATTCCAATATTTTCATTGCCTCAAGACTGGCTTTGGTGTGAAACTTGGTGTTCAGATGAATCTTTAAAAACTGCCAAGACGATCGATTTGTGCAACAACCCTCTAACAAAAGAACCAAAGCTGCAAAGAGCCAAACGTATTCTTCCTGAATGGGAGGGTTATGACCAGGAAATCCAACATGTTCGGGACACTGTGGTCAATATTGAAGCAACCCAGCAAGATTCCAGTTCAATGAACGAGCAAATTGTCAAGGATGAATTATAATAAAACCTTTTATTGATATCTTTGATTAATATGTATTTTGGTTTCAAATTTGGAACCTGGCTCCACCGTATCTCCATCTTGGAAGGGATCAGCAATATGTTTAGTATGACGCGGCTCGTTTCTTGAAGGCAAAAAATCCTGTATGGTTTGATTGAACGACAATGCGTAAGGGTGTTGCTTCGCTCCAGGGTGTGTGTGGTATTCTTTTGTGAAAAATGGGTTCACTTGCTTTTCAACCAACTGCTGGAAACTTAACATTTTTGATTTGGAAAAATGAAAACCATATTTCAACAAGCACAAGAATATTTACAAAGAGATCCGACATACACAAGGAGAAGCTCCCCGGATGCGCTGGACGTAGAAATTGAAAATTTCTGTTCAATAGTTCATGCGAATTTGAACGGAGAAACATTTCCAAACATCCCAATACCTTCTGAAGACAAAGATCCTGAATTTGTAGAAAAGTATCCTACGTATACGATAACAAAGTTTCTTGGGAAAGGACAGGCAGGATCGGTGTTCTTGGGAGAGAGCGATGATGGAGAGCCGCTGTTTGCTATTAAAATAATACAGCTGGGAAGTGCCGTAGGGGTTGGACTACCTAGAAGGAGAACTTTTCTAATTTACCAGAATTTGCTACAGACTATCCAACATAAATATATTAATCCTTACATTGGCTGGACAGTGGTAGAGAACGAAGCCCACGTTTACACCAGATACTGTAATGAAGGGCAACTGTTCAAGAAAATTCACCAGAACGAGTCGGATAAAGGGATTAAGGATATGGAAAAAGTTAGAAAATACACCAGACAGATTACAGAAGGATTATTCTACCTTCACTCTCATGGGATTGTTCACAGGTTTGTATTTTTGACCAGTAGGGATATAAAGACAAATAATATCTTGATGCACAATGGAGATTGCTTTATTACAGATTTAGGCTCTGCTAGACTTCACCAACCTTGTTGCGACAAGGTTCATCAACCCAAAATGTCCGGAACGGCTGCATATTGTCCTCCAGAAGCAGTATGCGGTAAAATTCAATATGAGCATAGCGCAGAGGACATCTGGAGTCTCGGCTGTTGTGTATATGAAATGGTACTGGGAAAAGTTCCTTGGGAAGAATGTGATAACACATTTGCAATTTATTATGCCCTTGGCCAAATGATGACTACAAACGATAACCCATTACTTGAAGAGGCTAAGAACAGTGGTCTTTTCACACGCGACGCTATTGCATTTTTAGAACTTTGTTTAGCTGTTGATCCACACAATCGACCAACTACTCATGAATTGTTAAGACATCCGTTTATTAATTTAAATTTAGAATAAAATGGGACAATTTTTGTGCAGTTTATTGGAAACCTATCAGCGCTCTTACTCTTTTGGTTAATCTGAACGGCACATTGGCAGCAATGTCTGCACGATGCAACTGCTTGAAAATTTCATTGTCATAGCGGGAGGTTGGATCTGCGGTCCATGTCTTACCGTCTGTCAATCTGTAAGAAGCTTCTTGATAGTTATATCCCACCCGTTCTTGAATCACTAACGCTGGATCTTTTGATGTATGGTAGATGTGAGCGCTCCATACTCCATCTAAAGAGTTGTGGAAACCACCATTAATGCCTAATCCTTGGGGCCAATATGGATTCTGTAGAGCATCTCCAATTGGAATAACCATCATGGATTCATAGTCGCTATTGATAGAATCAAAGTACTTGTATGGCTCCGAGCATGAACCTCTGCATGAAAAATCAAATATTTGGGTGCCATTCTTTTTGCGGAATGGAGCTTGACTTGGGATTCCAACAGCATTGGCAATCATTCGACCCATTTCGTATAGTTTATCAACATTGACATTATCAGGCTGCAAACTTTCAAAAACAGTGTCCTTGACTTCCTTTATAACCCCAAAATTTTGTAAAAAGGCACATTTTGTAGTAGCAGCCAAGAAATGGTTTTTCGTTCCACGCATATATTCCAAATTTTCCAGTTCAAGGCCGCTATCAAAAATTGGGCCAAGCGGTCCTTCTCTCCACTTT
Organism: Boothiomyces macroporosus; assembly: GCA_027604185.1. Lineage (NCBI taxonomy): Eukaryota > Fungi > Chytridiomycota > Chytridiomycetes > Rhizophydiales > Terramycetaceae > Boothiomyces > Boothiomyces macroporosus. Next base: position 196,201 of record JADGKB010000012.1, read on the forward strand.
GCAGCCATTCGAGTAACTACAAATTCTTGCATTTTTGTTTCGGGGCCAGTCGTGTTCAAGAAATCCATATTGACTACAATGCCAATGGCTTGGGCCAACCGAAACAGTTTTCTATGAAAGCCAAGGTTTCTAATCAGACGCGATGATTGCCCTTCCGCTACGTACAAGTGATTGAATTCCACAAACCGTGCGGATTTTAGCAATTCAGGACTGTGTTTGAACTCTGCTCGTGAAATAGCACCCTCTGCAGATATTGCTGCCTCTCTGTAGTTTACTAGATTGATTTTTTCATGCTGAGAAACATCCGCTTCTCCAGGCTTTAACGCCAATTCAGCAAGATCAGTCTGGAACAAGTCTGGCTGTTTCAAAAATGCCCTAGCTTCTGCTTCTGGTAAAACCCAGGCTCTCCATTTACCTGGGGAACTATTTGGAAGAGAAACTGCAGGATCCAGTATTCCACACACCCCGTGGCTAAAGTGAACTTCCACACCAAGAAGCAATGATACTTTCAACAGGAACAGTTGTAGCTCGTTAGTTCCAATATGCAAATTCCCACCGTATACTTTGAAAGATGGCACAAATATTTTGATCCCCAAGGATGCAAGATCGTTTGCTGTTGATTCCCAAGTTTTCAAGATGTTGTGTCTACTACAGTCTGATCGCAATTCGTAAACTGTAACTTGATATCCTAACAGAGCACATTCGACAGCCGATCTTAGTCCACACGGCCCAGCTCCAGAAACCAATACTTTAGCAGGTTCTTTGCAACAAAGATGGGAAGCCAGGCGAATTCGTGCATCCAACTGATTAAAGATGGTCCTGCTAGAATATGGAACTATAGGAAGAAGGATGTTCTTTAACTGTTCATAAGTTCCATTATCGGTATGCGATCGCATCAAGTCCATAACTTCAATTGTTCGAATAGCTGATTCACACGTAAGGAATTCTTTAAATAGAGTGAGCAAGTCTGACATTATAATTTTCGAATAACTGGAATTGTAAATATTTATACTAGCAGTGTGGCAAAATGTGTTTAAAGGGGAATAACTTCGGATAAATTTTGCCGACAACCATTAATGACATTGGAGGATATTCTGCAGATATATTTGCGCCAGAGTTCAAGGAGTCGTGTTAGAGTCGAGTGGAAGCATCAGTGCGATGTATATCTGCGAATTTACGTGACTCCATATTCACGAAAAGAAATTACACCAATTAGGCTAGCTATTGCAAATAACCGTATGGTTAAGCCTTAATTGCCATTATACTGGTGGATGATCCTTATTGTATGATGTCATCAGACTTTAAAATCGTACTTCGCGAAAAATGCAATTGGCCGGAGATTTTATAGCTCAATGGGACGAATTTCACAAAAGATATTATTATTTCAGTATGAAAATTGCTTACAATAGATAAAACGACAGGAACATCCACTTGGGAAAAGCCGACCGCTAAAAGAGTAAAACCTCTAATTAAGAGATCATCACTTGAGTTGATTTTGAATCCAATGGATATGCACGTAGACGTACCTACCCATACCAGCAATGTGAAAGAAGAAGTAAAGCAATTGATTATGGAAAGTAACTACAACCGCCCGGCCAGGGATAGAGCCAGATTAAACAATCGGCCAATACCTCCTGGGATTCACAATTACTCACTACCGAATTATCCAAATATGTATCCTTTTACAAAACTACCGAATCGGTCAGGGTTTCCTCAATCAAAAGCATTCGGCTCCTCAAATTCGCGTAGCATTTCACATGTGCCTTTAAATCCTGAATATAACTACCATTATTACTACTACAAATCGTATCCTAATTTATCTGCAGCCGTAAACTTTCGTGATCCGAATGTAAATTTCAGCCATTGGACTCAACAGCGCCATCCATCTAATAAACTATTATGAGGTAAATTACCAATTTATTGTCATTTAAATTGAAATTCTACACACATCGTTACAGAACTTATGCACCTATTATATCTAAAATACTGGAGATTTAAATGACGGAGGGTCGGAATATAGTAGACATTATCCAATGCTACCCAGGAGTCTTTTGAAATCAAACATTTGAAGCAAATGTAAATCTTTGAGTTATCGCTCGTTGTGCTAATGCTACATCACCCTGACACGTCACCTATTGATTATAGTTGGCCAATCAGCACGCTACTCTAATCATGTTACCCCGAATTGGTAACTCAACATCACGGGTTTGCTCAAATGCTTAATAAAGCAATAAAAGGTAAAGCGACAAAGCGATTTTTTATTAGTTACAGCACTAGTTAGATCTAGCATGGTTGCCTTAATCAATTTATTTTTTGTTGGTGTGGCATAATCGATGACCTCAACAATCTATCGCGTCATTCATTGTTCGATAGTGATTTGACTTTCCTAATTGTTTCTACAAACCTTTAAAATGAATTCTTCTTTACCAACAGGTATCATTGCTCAATGGGACGATTACTACAAAAGATACTACTACTATGGTAATCTATTCTAACGCAAGATACGAAAACCGGCGTCTCTAAATGGGAATTGTCTGACAGTGATCAAGAAAGGTCGGCAGTAAGTGATGGAACAGTAGTAGTACCCGATAGTCTACCAAAATCTGCTCCTGTCCCATTCGAACCAAAACATTCTAGGCCAGTAGCAATTCTGCCTTCTCAATATTCGGCAAAAACTACTTCATACCTGCATAAAGCTGTTCCATCTATGCATTCGCCTCCATCTTATCGATATGCCCCATCAACCGTACCGCATAGTCCTATGATAAGATCTGATATGCCATACCCTGGCAGTAGGTTCTATGCTCCAAAAGTTGCATCATATTCAGTGCCTTATACTTCTCATCCACAACCGTACGGTTATAGATCTCGTCTTAGCCAGCAAATACCACGAACGCGTGTTGTGAGATACCAACCATATGCTCAGTCTGCATATGTAAACTATCCAACCCAAGAATATACACAAAAGAAATACGTTCATCCTTCTAATAGTTACATATTTGGAAAAGAGATTAGAAAGCCTGCAAATTAAGACTAGCGAGAAAAGCTAAAATAAAAAGATTTTTGAAGTTGCTGTTAGTTTTTATTCTCCCGAATTAAAGACAATTGGTGCTGAAGATTTAGTATTTCATCCTTCATTCTCTCTTTTTGTTTATCAAACTCTGCAATACGCGCTTTTTTGAGCCTTATTTTCATCATTACATCCTCAAAGTCTACATTCAGTGAGTGGCTGTATTGGGTGTTACAATATTGTACAAGGGACGACTCCATTTCTTTCAATTCTTTGCCATCATTTAGATATTCTTGACACTTTTGGTGCCATCCCAACAACCTTTCTTGAATCGATTCAACTGACTGTGCTATTATGGGACGGTAAACATCTGTATTGGACTCTAAAATGGCAATATGGAGGTCTGGTAGATTCTTTGCAACAGTACCGTATGAAGATTGTATCTCATGATCGACCTTGTCGCTTTCAACTGCGTTCTTCAGAGTTTCGTTTGATAAATTACTAATCCCCCTATTGAGAATTGATTTTGAAGCTGGCCGAGTCATATTTTGTTCGTTTATAATTAATTTATCTGTTTGGTGCCCTTCAAATAAAAACCTAGGCATTCTAGGTGCTGGCCGAGTGGATATCTGTGAATTCCAATCAAATACAGATATTTTTTTCTTACCGATCGTTTTATATCTCCAACGCATACCATACTTGCTTGCAAGTCTCTTTTGGCGCTCAGTCATGTATTTCCAATCGCTATTATTCTGAATTTCCATCTGCTTTTCGAAAGATTTCTATGTTAGATATATATACGATATATAGCGTATGCAGTCCATGTTTGGATAAATATTCGTCGCGCCATTGTTTTGCAAGTTGCATACGATTATTCATCTCCTTTTTTTCAGCCACAAATTGCTTCCATTTCTGCATCATTGATTTGCACACTTGCAGCCCCCAATAAGTTTTTGGAAGAACGTGCCTCCTGTTATATACTTGTTTCCAATTTGGGGAATGTGAATGCCATCTATAAAATGAGCACTTGTACAATTGCAAGTTACGAAAGGTACTAGCCAAATTGCTGGTATATGTAATCCATTGCTTATGTTTGGTTAATTTGATCCATTTAATCATAAGGTGCCGGAATACCAGATTTCGATAAAATTTATCAGATTTCGATCCTAAATGACGCGAATTTAATGACAAAATAGAGTAGTTCATCCATTTTTCAAAGTATTCTTGCTTTGTTCCTAGTTCATTATTTCTTTGATATCTCTGAAGCCTATTTTGAAGCAATTCTCGCTTTTCCAGCTCGCGAGTAGCACTTTTTGATAATTTTGTAAAATAAAGCGTGAGAATCGCGTTTTGATGAAAATATCTGGCGTCAATTTCTAGTAACGAAAGATTCCTGAAAAGTAATTGCCAAATTGATAGATATTTCGATAGCATTCGCGAATTTCTAGCTGTTGTAAAAAGATTATATTTAGTTTTCAAAAGTTTTCGTTTATCAGTGTAGGATTTTAATGCAAGAAAATGCTTTGACAAAATTATTGATTCATATCTAGCCTCCGTTAGTTTCCACTTTATCCTGAAATTTTCTCTGTGATTGATTTTCTGTGTAAATACAAACTTACATTGTGCCATAGTTTCCAATGATGTTTTAGAGTAATATATTTATGATAAATATATCCTTTCTTTTCATTTGTTTTCAGAATTGTACTATTATGAAGTTTCTCTTTCCATTTTCTGAATGACAGACTGGCAAGCAAATAACTAAAGTGTGTTTCAGCCTTCTGTTGATTTGTTCGCTTTAGCTCTATCAGATCTTTGTAGTTTTTGAATGCATGCATCCCTAATCTTTTCAATTTTTCTTCATACTTTAAAGTTGCCTGAATGAACAAAGATATACCGTTTCTGCAGTTTCAATTTGGGCATTTTTATCCCTCAAAATCAATCTCCATTTAGCAAACTGTCTGAGAAGTAATTTCGAGTCAAAATGCTCCTCTGCCTCCAATAGTAATTGACGTTCACTTTTCCTTAGAATCAGATTGTAACTCCACAATTCAAAGTATTTATATAGCTTTTTCACCAAATATTTCAATGCAATGTCCTTAAGCACCTTCTTTTCCATCCTTCTCTTCCGATATATGCATAATCCATCGATTACAGCTTTCTGAAGTTTCCTTTCATAGTAATTCTGACCAGGAAGTAATTCTTTTTGAAATTTTAAACTCAAATGCCAATCGAATGCATTTTTAAAATGCCCATAGTAAGATATCTGCAACTTTGAATCATAGTGTATGGATGCCATTATTTCCAAAGATTTCGATCTATGGAATTCAACAAAAAATTGTTTCTATGTTAGGACAAAAATACAGCTACTTTTATAACTTTACTTTGTCGGAATTCTATCACTAGCAATCTATTCTGTTTCCTTTTTCTCCAGGTTTGTATAAATTCATTGAGGATTCTTCTATTATGGAATTTGTGTGCTTGTTCTTGAAGGATTTGAGACTTTTGAATACATTTGAATGCACTTTTCCATTTTCGAAAGTATCGCGGTTTGATATCCAAACTCAAACTATTTAACGATACTTGCTCCTTCCAATTTGCAAATATCGAGCGTAAGGTATTCATCGAGTAAAATTGTCTAGCAGTGAAAAACAACTGCTGTTCATATTCTCTCTGAGCGAATTTATTTTTCCAAGTCTGAAATACCCGCTGTGATTTTCTATTTCGACATTTTCTGAGGATGGTTTGATATCGTTCATTCTGTCTGTAGAGTGCCTTCCAGCTATTGAAAATCCTTAATAATGACAGCCGGTTGTACTCTACAGCGGCGTTGAACAAGTTTATTTTATCCTTTTTGATCTGATACGATGACTTGATCATTCCAAAGGATTTCTTTAGTACCTCTGTTTCATCTGATTAAATATTTGCTTACAGTTATCAACAGCCTCTTGATATTTCAACTTTTTCTCTTTACGCATACTGATATATTGTACCCATGCATTCCATATCTTTGCGTATTGGATATAATTGCAATGAACCTGTGCTCTAATGTCGTTACGCCATTCCCTCTGTTTCGATCTCTGGAGGCTTGTAAACCATATCGTAAACAGTTTTAGTTTCTGGTTTCTTTTCCATCGTCTCAGCAGTGTGAATCGTCTCCATTTTCTGTAAGCTCTTATCACTGGTGTCATGATTATATTTTGTCCAGATAAAATTTTCAAGGATTCAAATAATGACTTTAAAGTTTGAAATGATGATTTATTGAAGGGTATTAGCCTTAATGGGACCTCTACTCCAATGATCATTGCCAGCAATAAAATCGGTTCTGACGATCTTGGCCTTATCGACCAGTACATCTTTGTCGATCCTGAATACCAACCCTTCTCGAATCGTAGAATCTGAAAAGGCAGACTTTTGAGAAACCAAATGATCAATCATCGATCTAGTGATAGGGAATTCAACTTGAATCCTTGGACACGGAGTAAGAGAAGTCTTTGACAATAAAAAGTCAAATTCTGCTCTGGATAAAAAGGAATTGGTTGCGATATCATACATGTCAAAGACTATGAAATAGTCTGGCAACTTGTTGTAGGAGCATGAATGAAGCGCGTACATCCACTCTCCATAAATAATTCGATCATTTGCCAAAATAGACATTAAATCGCGTCTATTCTTGTTGATCCAAGACGGAAGAAGTTTGAACTGATCATGAGCTGCGTCTGTTAGGGTATGATTCCGGTTTTGCGCAACGATTTCTCCATCCCTATCTAGTCTCAACCCAAGGTTGGCTCCATCAATCTTTTCCTCAACCGTTACAATCGTTCCTGGAAGAGGATCAAAGAATGGCTTTGTATCAGATTCTGCCAACACCAAATCATCTCTGGTCGCTGCACCAAGATTGATTAGATGCCTAGTTCTAGGATATTTGTAAAAATCTTGTTTTTCTACAACTTTAATTCCAAAATGCTTCAATAACTCCTTCGAATCACTAAAAGTAGTTACGCTATAGATTGTAGGAACCGTTTCAACGGTTATTTCTTGCATGCGTTTTGCAAAACTACCAACCACCGACTTTGCCATACCTGGGGCTACAGTTGGATGATTTAAGCGATTCTGAGCACGCTCAATACATACATCAGCTGAAGCCTTGAATGAAACTAAAACTGTAGGTGGATTCCCTGCAATTGATTTCCAATGAAGAATATCTTCCTTTGTTGGATTACACCTATCCACAACTATTTTTACATCGTGCCCAATCCGCTTTGCTAAAGTGGACAGTCTAGCTTCACATGTTTCTTTACTACCACTTTCATCCTGCGATACTACTATCCAATTATTCAACTGCAAGATTGATGAAAACCAAGATTTGCCAGAAGCTGGGAGTCCCTGAAGTATTATAAAGGATGTTCTTGGATTAGGCGGACCAGAGCAAGTAATCTTTCCTTCTCTATTTTCGCTTTCTTCAAGGATATTGTAAATACATTTCTGGCTTCCTATTCTTGCCCAACAAGTACTAGTGAACAATGCAATGAATTCTTCTTGTTTTGTAGTTTCAATGCTTCCTGGTCTCAAGTTACGAATTAATTCAATTGCTTCCGTTGCGTTCATTTTCGGATACTGTCCGTAAGCGCAAGCTGCATCGATACACCGAATTGCAGGTTTAAATTTGCATTTAATGCACGGCTCTGGTGGGACTGACAACCCAAAAAGCACCAAGTAGCAAGCAAGCAAAGACCCTGCTCTTCCTTTACCGCCACCACAATGAACCAATACGCTTCCGCGATCATCAGAATATATGGTTTGAACGAGTAATCGAATAAAAGTGTCAACATGAACAATCGCTGGTGGATAATAGTTTGCAACTGGCCAGAATTCATTCTTAATTCTTGAATCTGTAAACCATTCACTAGGAAGTGGTTCTTCCTCTGTAAGAGTTATTATTCTTCTTATACCAACATTTTCCAGATGGATGATATCCATTTTCGTTTTTGGGGTTGACATGCCTGCAAGAACTAGCGGAATGATCCAAGAGAAGAAGCGGGGCATTCTATAACCATCTACAATAATTCTTTCTCGCGATTGTTGTAAAAAGTGCTCTTCAATTTCATCCATTGGTGCAAATATGTCATATCGCTTTGTTTGATATACAAGTTTTTCAGTGTTAGTAAATTTTGTTGCTGGAGCTGTAATCAATTCTAGTAGCACAACTGATTTCTTCCATAATTTGTGCAGTTGCCGAACAATGTACTGCGATGCCTTTTCTTCATCCTGTTTTAAATTTACCAATGCTTTCCAATACATTTCCAACGCGCAATAGTTCTGCCCTTGCTTGTAATACGAATCTCCCAACAACGCAAACAATTGAGTGTTTCCACCATTTGTATCTAGTATTTCGCGTGCTATTAACACTGATTCCTCATATCTTTTAGCTTTGAACAGCATATTCGCCTTGAAAGAATACAAGTGCATTGAATTAGTATTCCGCAAGACACCGTCAACCAAATCAAATGAAAATCTGAGCAATTCATCGTTAAAAATACCATTTAATACCAAGTGGTGTTGTTTCAAACATTCCAGTATCACCAAACATTCGTCTGTGGAGTATTCCTTGTATGAAATAGATTTGGGACCTATATTCAGTGTCACTTACCTTTGTCTGCGTTATGGTTGTCATTCACGCCTCCTATGATGGTGATATGGAGATTAATCCATTTCAAACCAATTCTTGATCTTTCCAATTGAATTTGCGGACACGCAACAACATGAAATTCTGAAGTAGATGATTGACCAATTCCTAAATCGTACACATCCAGTTCAATTTCCCTGTTGAATCTTTTATGCAAGAATTTTTCCGAGGGAGTTGATATCGTTACATGCGCTCCATGACCAAATGTATTTTCCAGCTCTCCACCAACCAAGGCAAGAGCTCCTCTATATACTGTAATCTTACAATTCTTTATACTAATTTTTGACATTTCAGGTTTTTAATTTTTCCTCTGTTTTAAGAGAATTGTGACTCACAAACATCGTTACTGGTTCGAATGACTCACTCGCAGAATCATTCCTGCTTAAATGGCACTTGGTCTTTGAGTTGGAATATTAAATCCCTGCCATTTTTGTATTTACTTCCTTCCCTCCAAGAACGGACCAACTATAAAAGAATCCAGCAACAGAAAGCTAAGTTAAAGATACTTTTTTATTTTGCATATACTTTGGAAAACTCTCTATCCAAGAAATCATTTGTGGTTTCTTCTTCCAATAGACTGTTTACTCTGGCGTATTTGCGCTGCTTGTGTTGGACTGTCGTGATGAGATTAAGAGATCCTACGACTGTGAATCCTATTAATCCCGCACCTATTACTTTGTGGCATAAATCGGCAACCTTTTCTAATCTCGACATTTTGTTTTCAAATTTTACAGCAAGTTTTTTTTCGAAATTTCGAAACATATTTGGGAGATGATTCTCGAACTTGCCAATACCAACGAGTCATGGGTTCCACTCGTTAATGGCGATCTGCCTGATAATTCTCTTTCTTTGAAAACAAGAAAATGGATAGATGAATTCGTAAAGCATTTAGGAGAGATGGAATTATTCGCTGGAATGATCATTCACTACAAGAACCAATTCAACTCAGATTTACAACTAAAGTTGATTTCGATTGAAAATGAAGGAACTGCTGACGTGGAAAATATAACCGACCCAATGCAAAACTTGGAATTACATCCAGATATCAAAATCAAGCTTTCTTTAGAAATACCCGCACATCCGCAATCAGTATATAAAGAACAGGAAGCTCAATTGCTCCATCGATTTCGATTATTTTTTGATTTTGGAGATCTGGGTATCAAACAGAATCACACATTCAACCTCAGAGGACGTAGGAGGTGTGGTAAAGACTTTCTTGTGAAGAGTATTTCGTTTAAACTTCAAAAGCCAGTAATTTATTTCAATGTGCATCAAGAAACTGCACATTTGCATCATTATTCAAAATCAACTGCCACTCCAACAAGTTCCCCTCTTCTTAGACTTGTTGATTTAGTTCAATTGACTGGTCCTTGTATTCTGTTAATCAGTGGGATGGAAGTATTTGATGCGGATATAAAATGGAACGATTTTGATACTACATCAATATTGGAAAGTTTATTTACACAGTTAAAGAGACTAGAAGGGTTTAAAGTCATTGTAATTGTATGCACAAGTGAGACAAGTAAACTGCCCAATCATTTTGTTGATTTCGAGCAAGTGGAATTATCTTTGCTGGATTTCAGCGGACGTTTAAATGTCTTAAAAGAGTATGACTTGAATGATGATTTGAAAAAACAACTTGCAAATGTAATTACGAAATTAATTCTTAGGCAACAGTTGGATACAATGCTGGGGACTTGGATTTACTAGTGGAAAGAGTAAAGTTTGAAAATCGGAATGTAGACTTCAATTCCAGTTTAGCAACGATTGAAGACTTTAAACCTTTTATTCGTGTCAATAAGGCGGTTGATGAGTTTCAAACTGAAAAGAAGGATATCAAATGGCGAGACCTGGGAGGATACGCAGAGATCAAACAAAAGCTGAGCCAATTAGTTACCTGGCCAATTGAAAATCCTGATGTATATAAAAGATTTGGAATTAGACCACCCTCTGGGGTTCTTCTTTATGGACCAAGTGGATGGTACTTGCATATTAATGTAGCGGTAAAACTTTGCTAGTGCACGCAATGGCAAACCATTCAGCAATGAACTTTATATCGATCAAAGCGTAACTTTATATTAATCCAGCTCGCAAATATATTCAAAATATTTGGGCGATTCAGAATACCAAATTAGAAAGATATTTCAAACGGCAAAGAATTCCTCTCCTTGTATCCTTTTCATTGACGATCTTGATGCAGTTGCATCTAGAAGAGAATGGAGTGAAGATGGAACTGGAGGTGTCAATGAGAGAGTGCTTTCTACCCTGTTGAATGAAATGGATGGAATCAGTGGGCTAAATGGGGTACTAGTTGTAGGATGTACAAATAGACCTCATCAACTCGATGATGCTTTAACTAGGCCTGGAAGACTAGATTTTCACTACTTTGTTACCCTTCCTACTTTACAAGATCGAATAGATATCATTGAATTATTGTCAGTCAAGTGCAAATCAAATCTAGTGGCTGATCAAATCCATAATTTAGCAGAAATTACTGAAAACTATACACCAAGTGATTTGCAAGTTTTGTTTAGAGAAGGCGGAATGATAGCAATGTCAGAAAATGAAAATGCTGATCTCATAAGTTATGAAAACATACAAACGGCACTAGCGAATATTCTCTCTGCTAATAATCCTAGTGGAAACTGGCTTCCAGGAATGGCAGTCGATTTACGACCATTTGAACACTTTGGGGGTAAAAATAAAAAGTAATAATTGTATTATCTGTTTCGATGTCTAGCTACACCCGTCTCGCCTTTTTCTTTCTGTTTTGCCTGCTCTGCTTCCAATAGTGCCTCTTGTTCCCTCATTTGTTCTTCTAGGATTTTGTTTTGCGGAAGTAATTCTTGATATCTCTTGTAAGCATACTCAAATGCGTTCTTGCGAAGTGCTTTACCTGTTCTACCTGTAATTTCTAAAACCCGTTCTTGCCAATAAATGTTTGTGCGAGAGTAATAGTCATTTAGGGGCTCTCCTGGAAGTGGATCATTTTCCATTTGGGCTTTTAACTAATATTAAAGACAATTTACTTGTTCTGGTGTCATTTGAGGGGGTTTGTCTTCATCAGAATCCTCATCGATGTCTTGCACAATTACTTTGTCTTTTTCGTCAATTTCCATATCACTTTCCTCTTCCTCTTCTTCCTCTTCGTCATCCTCTTCCTCGTCTTCATCATCTTCCTCCATGTCACTATCAACGCCATACCATTCCAGATGCGCAACATCGTCCTTTATAATTTCAACCCACTCGTCCATTCTTTCCAAGTTGATTGTCCACAAATCATTGAGAGTTATTTCTTTGTTCTTGTTTTCTAAAATTCCGCCGTACATGTATAGCTGATTCTTTACTACTACCAGCATTGTATTAAATCGTTCACCCGGCCATAGCGGTTTGCTGATTTCAATCTGCTCGACTTGTTCTGAAATATCTGCGTCGGAATCATCGGAATCATGAACTACTTTTTTCTCTTTCTTCTGCTTCTTTCCTTTCGATTTCAAGGTAAGAGGATACCATTTGTTTCCGTCAATTTGATATTGGAACATGTCCCCATGGACAACACTTTCGATTGTTTCTTCGTCTTCCTGGATATCAGATACACCACCAAACATGATTCCTTTCCCTTTAAAGAAAACTGTTGTACATCCACTACGTTGTCCAGGAACAATTCCACCACACTTTTTCTTTCTTTCCCAGCGAATGGCTTTTAAATCAAATGACATCTTCAAACACCATGCATCAACGTGAACCATTCCATTAACTTTCTTTCCTTTGGTTGCAGCTTTACTGTATCCACCATACAGGATTATTTGGTCACCATACGGCATAAATTGGAACGCAGATCTAGCTGGTGGTCTTGGTTCAGGTACGTCAACCTTGCTCCATTTGAATTCAATTGTATCAAATATCCAGACATCATCGTAATACTTTGAATCGTTAGTTTGATCGTAAAAGCCTCCAAATAATACAATGAAATGTTTCCACAGAGTCATGCGATGTCCAGAACGTGGAGGTGGCCTTCCTTTCATTTCCAACTTTTCCCATTGGTTAGTCTTCAAATCCATCATCCAAAAATCTTTGTAATGGAAAAAGCTGGTTTCATTAGGACTAACAAACTCTCCTCCCCACAAGAATAGTAAACCTGCAGGTGTAATAACAACTTGATGAGAGCTACGTGGCCCAGGCGAATTGGGGCTGGTAATTCGCTTCCATTCCTTCTTTTCAATATTGTACTTGAAGAAATCATTGTACATGTAAACTTTTTGGCCATCGTAATATTCACCACCAAACAAGATTAATTCTGATGGATTCAGCGGATTGACGGATAACGAAGCATTGGCCCTCCTGCTTGGTGGAGCACAGTTGGCTTCCTCGGTTACTTTGTACATGTCGGTCTGCTGTTTTCTGAATTCATCCAAGATTGCATCAATATCTTCGACATCCTCATCCTTCCTGGATTTCTTTGACTTTTTTTCTTCCTACTGTCAAGATTGCTGGATACCTTGACTTTTTCCTCCTTTGGTTCCTTCTTTTTCAACTTCTTTTTCTTGTCTCTTCCCTTTCCCATCCTAAAAAATAAAAAAAATATTATGCAGTCACTAGTGTAACTTGGATGTGTGAGCCAGTGCTTGTCGCCTGTATTAGAAAATAATGTTATACAGGAAATGAATTGTTTTCATCTAATGGGGTAGAATATCCTTGAAATGGGTTTATGCCAGCCAAGATAAACTAGAATCAGTCTTTGCGATATCCATTCCTAGCGTTGAACCTACTCAAATGGCGCATGCTATAATCTGAGATAGAATTCCATTTGCATGCTCTGGATGAACAATAATCGCAGCCCCACTCAAGTGATCATTTGTATCTGCAGAGCAAAGGCGATAGATATATTTATAAATTAGTATATTCTATTTGGGCTATGTTTGACAGGTGGCATTTAGGGAATGTGTGAGGTTTCTAGCCCAGCTTTGAAATTGTAAAAATATATCAATATCCTGTGGATTAACCCACCAGAATTCAGACAATTCGATTGATTGCAATTATATTTCTTGCCAATAGCAAAAATCACTCTGTTTACTTTCAATGCACTTCTGAACAATGACAACATTTTATAAAAACGATTTTTAAATTTTGGACATTATGTCAAAGTACGTGTTGACTGCTTTGCTTGCTACCTATGCCAATGGCGATTGTTATATACAGCATCCGCGTGGATCAAACAATAAGCTAAACGAGCAGAGTAACACTGTCTCAAACAATCAAAGATTATTTGACAGTCAAAATAACGATAATTCTGGGTATCAAGTAAGACTTCTTTAACAAAGCATGGCGACAATTGTATTCCCAACTGCCTTTCTACTGATGGTACAAATCAGTACCAGGCAAATGCAACTGGCGCTGGGCAAGGAATCATGCAATTCTATGAGGGCTCTTGGTTATGGATAGAGTGGAATAACCAGCATGGATCGCAATCGCCTTATCTTCACAATCAGATAATATTGCAGTACACTTGTGACGATACAGTTTACACCACAGGAATGCGAGATGGTACAACTACCAACAAAATTCCAACCGATCCCACCGCTCCCAACCTTGATCAGTATGGACAACATGAAAATCAACAGTGGTACTCAGAATGTTCTACCAGGAATAGAAATGGTGGTCTATTCACTGCAGATCAAAACTTGCAAGGAACAACAGCACAATATACTAGACAAAATGCCGCTGGAACACGACATGGACTCGAATGTCCAGAAGAAAGAGACTACTATCCATACTGGCATCCTACTCCATGGAGAGATATTGCCGTTTGCACCGATACTCCTACTCAATGTCCATTTTACCAACAAAACAGCCAAAACGTGATGAATTTGGGATCATGTAGCAATCCATTGTACAACAATCAAAAGGACTGCCAATACAATTTGGCAGTATGGACAGTTGGTGGTGCTTGGAATGTTGGTCCTCCAAATTGCACAATTTGTCCAACTACAAGGTAAAATTTGCTAATTTAGAAACAATCATAATGGTGATACTGTAAACAGTGGCCAGTCTCCAAATTACATGTGGCAAATTCCTCAGGGAATTCATGCGGATGGGGCTAAATGTGTGCTTAGAATTAGATATAACATTACTACATATGATTTTGGTTCTGATTCGTGGAATGTCTTTTCTGCCGCAAATGGGGCAAACTCTCCTGTTAAAACCAACCCAGCAAGTGATTTCGTTGGCCTTGGAGCTAACGTGACTGGTCCATTGAGACTAAACATCAACACTGCCCAGTTTGGAAGAACTTTCCAAGATAGAAGTCATGTATTTCAAATTAGAAAAAGACCGAGCAGTTTACCTTGTGGATTGCGAACAAACGAAGCCTGCAACATCTACAATTTGAATGTCAGAGGGCGTAGAGGTAATATTCAGCAAACCTACCCAGCAGTTGAGTATGATTTTGTACCACCGAATCTTCAAGTATATAGAAATGACTATCTTCATATTCAGTGGACTGGCTCAGACGCAAACGACCAGAACAATGCAGGAAACGGAAGAACCGGAACTGATAGAAATAACATTGTTATTATTCCAAGCGTTGGCAAAAACTATCCAACCAGTTTGAATCCTCTTTTGCAAACAAACTCAACTCCGATCCACTTTAGCAACGACAACGTCAAGATTGCATTGATGGCATATCTCAACCAAACTGGATGTGACTATTACACGACTGACACCAATAACAACAACAATTGCAAGGTAACCAAAATTTAAACCTAGACTCTCAACCGGGCAGCAGCATACCAAAATATCGGCTTGGTACAGGCTGAAAACTTGGGTAAATTTACCATCATGTCCACAAGGAACAACGCTTTCAGTAACAGGGAGCAAAAGACTACACTTACGGTTGTGGAAGACCCAACAACCATTGGCGGAGGCATTGGTATTGGTCTAGCTGGCATTGGTATCGCTGCTGCATGTGGTTTCTTTGGATTCTCATACGCAAAGAAACATCCAAAGTCTAAAATGGCAAAACTCTATGGAGTATGTAAATCAAATGAAACTGATGATGAAGCCTTAAGCCAAAGTGATGTTGACTCGAATGCAGACCTTCTTGAAGCCGCACCAAAAAAGACTATTTTTGATAAAGTCCCATTCTTGGCTTCGTTTGCAGAATGGTACTCTTGGAATCAACCGCTTGTATTTTTCTTTGTCTTCTTCGTCTTGTGTCAAGTGGGGGCTTGGCTTTATGGATATTTCATAAACCTGAATGTCAGTGCTCTACCATACTTCCCTTACGCCAAAGGATTTGGCAAAATGCTCGACTTTAACTTGTGCTTTGTATTGATTCCTGTATTGCGAAACTTTTTGTCTTTTGTAAGAACCACAGCTGTTGCTGATAAACTGCCACTGGATGAAAACCTGAATATTCACCGTTGGACCGCTTACACTATTGCAATTGCAGCATGTGGGCACATTGGATTCCATTTTGCCGATTTCGTGTATGCTCAAAATTACCTGGCTGTACCGATATATATTAGTGCTTTAGCCAATGTTCCTGGACCAACTGGTTTCGTGATTGCTTTCCTCATGATGATCATGTTCCTTACCGCATTTTTAAAGAGAAAGATCTACTCACTGTTTGGCTATAGATTTGATGGTTACAAGTTGTTTTTGAAAATTCACAGGCTTTGGATTCCAATCTATGCCCTCATGTGGCTTCATGGATCTCAATTTTGGCAATTCTCTGTATTTCCATTGCTGTTTATGGCACTTGAAAAGTACATCCAAAGCAGACGGGCAAAGTTGGACGTAAAGATTGTTGAGGCAAAAATGGCAGGAAAAGATGTTTTGTGCCTCAAGATGCAGCTACTGAGTGGGCGTAAAAAGTTTAGATATAAGGCTGGTCAATATTTGTTCCTGTGCGTTCCAGAAATCAACGAGACTGAATTCCATCCATTCACCATTACTTCTGCCCCAGAAGATAACTACTTTTCGTGCCATATTAGGTGCAGGAAGGACATGGACTGGACTTATAGCCTTCGTCAAACACTTGGATTTGCTGAACAAACTCCTGGTGAAATGCCGCTAGCAAATAGGTCCCCAACAACTCCTGAAGCTCTAGGAGGGGATACAGATAATGAAGATGAAAACAATGGATTGGTACTTCGAGTAGACGGGCCGTATGGTTCGGCTAGTGAAGAAGTATTCGATTTTGAAACAGTTATTCTCGTTGGTGCCGGTATTGGTGTTACTCCGTTCATTTCAATCATAAAATCCTTGTCCTACAAGATGCAGCTTGCCCAAGGAGAGGACACCGCAGCATGCATGTCAATATACTTTTACTGGATTTGTAGGGATCAGGCAGAATTCGATTCATTCAAAGACTTTTTTGACCAGATTATAAAGATTGACCGCTTCTCGAATCACTTGGAACTAAACATGTATGTCACTGGCGAAGTAAACTTGAAAAATATCAAAGTCGAGGCATACAATCAATTTGCCGGAAGACCAAATTGGAATAGAATTTTCAAAGAAAAGGCAAAGAAACACGCCGGAAGCGAAATCGGAGTATTCTTGTGTGGCCCAGGACCAATTGCACAGCAACTGGCTGCCGCGTCAAAGATGCACTCGACAAAGAGGAACAAGCATCTCCACACTAGTTCATCAACGCGAACAATCTTTAAATTCCACAAGGAGAACTTTTAAGAAATTTTTGTTTTTTTGTTCATTTCGTTTTTGGCTTTTTTTGTTGAATCATGAAAACAAAGGAACGGATTATATTTCTGATTGTCATTACTATAATTGGATTCGTAATCGTTTCATTTTCAGGCACCAAGACAAAGGAAGTGATTTACGACATTACGCATTTGAACCTAAAGTCGAAGCATTCCCTCACTCAAGGAAATCAATCTGACTCTGCGATGCTAGAAAAAGTGAAAGAAGTAGGTGTATAGTAATATAGATGACTAGGCATGCGTGGAATGGTTACAGGCAATATGCGTGGGGTGCGGATGAGTTGAAACCGCTTTCCAAGGATAGGATGAATTGGAGAACAAACACCATGTATTTTACCGCAATCGACTCGCTAGATACATTGTATATTATGGGATTACATAAGGAATATAAAGAAACCAAAGAGTTGGTTCTTCAAAACATGGATGTGACAACATTTGACGAGGAGATTATTGTATTTGAAGTTACAATTAGGGTTCTTGGAGGACTACTCTCTGCGTATGATTTTGATCCAGACAAGAGATATATTGAGAAAGCTGTTCAAGTGGCGGACAGGCTTTTGAAAGCGTTTGACACAAACACAGGTATCCCTACAATGTACTTGAATATGCAGACGTAATACTTTGCTAATTCAGGGGCAAGCAAGGAGGATTTACAACTGGCATAGCAACCATGGGCACACTTCAGCTGGAATTTCAATATTTATCTGACATTACTCAAGATCCAAAGTATCAGGATGCGGTGTTCTTTGCAATGGATCAGATTCGATCGATTGATAAACCACACCCAGGATTATTCCCGACTCATGTTCGAACGGGAAGTTTAGAGTTTGACAATACTCACAAATATGGAATTGGAGCAGATGTTGATTCTTTTTACGAGTATTTATTAAAGATTTGGATTTCAACCGGCGAGCCAAAGTTCCGTTTGTGGTATGATGAAGCTGCAGAGGCGGTTACTAAACACCTGATGATTGAGTCTGGAGAAATAGTATTTTTCCCAGATAAGCAGCACAGTCATTCCGGAAATACTTTTCACCATCTTACTTGCTTTACTGGTGGTATGTTTGGGCTTGGAGCCAACAGTTGGAAAAGGGGGAAATGGACATATTATCTGGATGTGGCTAGACGAGCAACAGATGCGTGCTGGGAGGGTTACAAAGCATCCAAATATGGAATTGGAGGAGAAATAATGTCTGCTTTTAATGGCAAAGTATCAATCTCGAACCAACATTTTACACTTCGGTACATTTTACTAACTCAGACCTGAAACCATTGAATCGATATTTTACATGTGGAGAATATCCCATGACCCTGTATATAGAGAATATGGAAGAACGTATATTGAAGCTTTAGAGCGGCATGCAAGAGATAGCGCTGGCTATCACGGATTCAGTGAACAGCTGCAAGAAAGTGACAGAATGGAGTCCTTCTTTCTTGCTGAAACACTAAAGTATCTCTACTTACTCTATTCATCAGATGATGTGATTCCTTGTAATTCCTATTAACATTAGTGGATGAATATGTATTCAATACCGAAGCCCACCCAATTAGTGTCCGCGGATTTGGTAGAAGGAAAGAGCCAAGTAAATGGGTTCACATTAAAGGCGTTGATGAATATCCTAATACTGTGGGAAAGCTAATAAAATTATGATTTGAAATAACACATAGTTGCTGGCCACGCTTCTTTGTCCAAGTCCAGAATTGAAATTTTTTCAATGTTGCTGGGGATCTCTGGAACCTGCTGCAGTGGAAAGAAGACGTTGATTGCATATCTAACCGAAAAATACGGATTTACTCAGCTTTTTATTAATGAATCAGAGGGCCCAAATAATTTCGACTGTTTAAAAAGTGCAGTGAATCATGCAACAACAAACTGGGTTGACCGGCACTTGATCTCAAATATAGACAGATACGATGCTGTAGATGTTGCATTCAAGCGCCCCTTTTTCCTACTTTTATACATCGACGCACCAATCACAGTCAGATATGAAAGGTTCTTGCAGAACAAGTTGCACAGTATTTTTGGACCCCTATCAATCGACCAAGCAAGTTCATTACCACTAGAAAGATTCATCAATTTAGATGAAGATCGTTTGTATAAAAAGGCTGGTCTCTATAGCGTACATGAGATCTCTCAACGCGCACAAGTTCGATTACTAAACGCTTCAAATAGCCTCCAGACGTTGCATTCTCAAGTCGATAAGCTAGATCTGTTAAATCCAGAATTGACACGGCCATCTTGGGATACGTACTTTATGGCATTGTGCGAATTAGCTTCACAAAGAAGTAACTGCATGAAAAGAAGGGTTGGGTGTATTTTGGTCTCAGAATGCAGGGTAATAGCTACAGGATATAATGGCACTCCAAGAAATGTGTTGAATTGTAATCAAGGTGGATGTCCGCGATGTAACAACAATGCGTCTTGTGGTTCAAGTTTGGATCAATGCATTTGTATTCACGCCGAGGAGGTAAACCTTTCTAATTTTAGAATAGTTTATTGGAAGCAGGAAGAGAAAGGATCGCAAACAGAGATGTTACTTTATATTGTACTACTTGTCCATGTTTGGGGTGTGCTAAAAAGATTATTCAAGTTGGAATATCAAAAGTGGTATATGCGCATGACTATGGTATGGATGAGCTGACTGCCAAACTATTCAAGCAAGCAGGCATTGAAATACGACAGGTACCAACCCAATCTATAAACTTTGTTTCTAACCTGAATTCGTCTGATCAGTTAATAAAGGTCATGAGATAAAGGGAGGTTAGTATTGGTAATTTAGCCATTAAATTAATTTATTAGTTTACAAACCCTTTTCTATTTGAGGCAAAGCAGCCGGGTCTACATGTTAGATGAGACTTTAGTGCATCTGTTCCTTTGAAATTCTGATAACACAAGGGACACCTGACAGCACCTTTCTTCAGTGCTATGATTAGTATATTTCAACCTTTACATCGAGCAGTTCCAGAGTGGGTTTTCAACTGTGATTTTAGCACTACGCATTTGCAATCCGGACAACGAGTTTGGGTAGAGCTTGATTCACAATCTTGTAGCAGATGTGTCTCTAAATCCAATACTTCTACAAGTAATGAGCAGTATGGACAGAATGTACACATGGTACAGTCATTCCAATAATGCTGATCCAAAGATTCTTCGGTGAATTTGGGATTATATAGCCCACAGAATACACAATTACTGGGTTAGTTACAAATACTTTTCAAAAAAAGCAAGGTTGATTTCTGAGGGAGGAGTGCTTGTCGTAGAGGCAGTTTTAGCTTCTATTTCAAAAACAGATTACCTTCTTTCTTTCCTAAAAAGCTAAAAAGCCCTTTGGACTTTTCTTTCTTTTCTCTTTCTTCACTTGCAGACTTTACTGGACTAGTGCTATTTTTTTCCAAATCATTGATAGAGAATTCTAAAGTTACACCATGTGCTTGTGATTTGGAATTTAGTTGACTGTTATGAGATTTATGCGAGGTTGATGGTCTAGTTTCGCCTGGTAATTTCTTTTGAAGGTTTTGAATTTGGGCAGGAGTTAAATTTGGAATTCGATCCAACACTGCTTGTTGCCCCTCACAGATTGATATTTCACAAAGTACGCTGAAAGCGGATTCTCGAACTTGTACATTAGTATGGTCTAGAAACTGCACAGTAAACCCAGTGACGTTATTCATATTGAGCCCAGAAACATTGTGTCCAGTTTCAGACATTCCGTATTCTTTAATCATTTGGGCCGCAAGGTCAAGTCTAGTTTTGATATGTTTCCATGGAATACTTTGAATTTTTGCAGTGTTGAAAGGCTTTACAATCATTGGCAGCACACTATTGGGAACAGTATGGTAGAACTCGCATATCGTTAGCACCAGTTCCAAAGATCTTTCTTTGATACGTGGGTTTAAATCACCAAGTTTGTTTAGCAGGGTCTGAAACCCTTCTGAAATTAGAGGAATAACAACATTTCCTTTAATTTGATTATCCTTGCAATATTCTACGTTAGTGGCAGTTACCTAAAAGAGTTTTATATAGCTCACAAAATAACGCGTTGGCTTTTTCTCTAATATCAGTCCCGACAAAGTTCAATATTTGAAACGTGGCCCTACACATTGCTTCTGGGTTATTGGAATTCTCATTTTGTAATTCACTCTTGATGTCATTGATACCCTTTTCTCGAAGATTAAAATAAGGGCTCAATATGCACCCTACAGTATTCGGTCCAAATACACTGATTGCAACCGCATATTTTTGCAAGTCTTCATCTGAGAGTTCATTTGGTGAGCTTGGATCCCTTGCTGACTGTGGTCGGTCTTGCGATTCTTTTCCAAGCACATTGGTTTTATTTGATCCTGCACTTGATTCGCGTTCAAAGGTTTCCTCCAAAGAAAGTAGTTTTGGGTTTGCTCTTTTACTTTTTTGCAGTTTGTTTTCCTGCCCGTCTATTTGATATCCGTGCTCTTGCAATTTTGCTACCACAGTATTCTTTTTGTTTTGGATTTCAAACTGTATTAGAGATTATTACTTGAAGCGATTCAGCTCTATCGTAGTCTTCCACTGCAATCGCTGTCCGCTTTTCATTTGACAAATGTGAAATTTCCGTTGCGATTTTGGAGAATTCCTCCTGCAAGGCTTTCATTGTCTTTGCAAGAGCATAGTTTTCCTCTATATTTAGCAAACTAGGACCTTGCACTGCTGAATTCTTTTCTTTTGAAATCAGAGTGATTGCATTTATGATATATTTGTCATGGTCAATAAGCTTGAGGTCTTTGGAGATATCTGGCATAACGAGCCCATACATTTCTGGTTCTACATATGCTTTAACTTCTGTTGGACGTCCCAGTATATTGATTGCAACTAACCCCACCTGATTATACAAATTTAGTGAATTAACCCAGCATTTATGGAAGGTGATTTGAATATATTGTGCGACAGTGTCAATATGGATGGTTTTTAATTCTCTTGCTTTAAATCCATTGATTTGGTTGTCTCCTAACGAAACAAATCTACATAAGGAACAGCTACCCTAATCTTTTCAATGGTGCGTCCAAGGACGACCCAACTGCAACTTCCAGTTTCGTTGGAATTTTATAATGATGAATCAGCAATTGGATCTTTGATATCCTGCTAGAATTTGCAAGTTTAAAAGTGATTTGTTGAGGAAAGTTGCAAAACCTACAATCAGAACTAACTACCGCTCTGACTGCCATCCAGTTGCTAGCGGATTGTGATGGCTGATTAACAAATCTTCTGGTGGATATTCAGGATCATTCCCTGTACACTCTGCAATGGCGAATGGGAGCTTTTGCATTTCGGACAATGAAAAAGATTTTTCAAACTTTTATTATTTCAATATATGTATTGGGGCATCGTTAGCAATCAAAGCTTCTTTGGAGCCTACCGATCCAACTCCACCGCTAATGCCAAATGTTGTCCATGAAGTAACATTTTCCTTTTGTTCCAGCACTGCCCAACTAATCCCATTTGCTTTCTTTAAAATGATCTCAATCTTGGTAGAAAGTATTTCGTACGAGCATTGGTCTGGAATGATGGGTTGGAACAGGTCAGTATGGAATTTATGGATCGAGCCGTCAACGAATTTAATATCAACTGCCAATCTCTGGTCCGCAAATGCGACTTTTGATTCATCCTTGTTAACTTTCTTTGCAAATACTGACACGTTCACTTTATCTGGAGTTTGGTACCAATCGCGCTTACAGTCCACTACCACCTGGGATTAATCTTGGTTACTGGTCCAGATTCGCTAGAGCCACTGGTAAATCGATGCTTTCCTTTGCGGCATCCTTTGATTTTCAGAAATTCGTCAAATTCCAACACTTTTCTTGAGCAACAGCTCCATCCTGCATTTAAATCTTGAATACCTTTACTTCCTTCATGGAACACTGGTGCTCCAGAATGATAAACACACTCCTCCTCCCTTGTTGATTCATTATGGTAAGGCTTTCCACAAGAAGGTCTCTTACATTTCTGCCCCGCTTCAATCACTGCGTCTTTAGCATCGTGCAATTCCTCTTCAGGTATTTTAACAGGTTCTGGTTCTTTTTCCGCTTTAACATCTTTCATTTGGAATACTTCTGGTCTAGGCGTGTCCTTTGTTTCCACTTTTGCTTCATCCCTTGGTTTACTGGCAACTGGTTTTGATTCTGGTGCTTTGGCTGGTTGTTGGATTGCAACTAGAGAATGCTTCCCAACCGTGCATCCAGGTATCTAGATTATTGGATAAATACCTTTAAAAATGCGTCGAAATCTGTTACTTTTTTATCACAGCAAGACCATCCCTCTAATTAATTGGTAACTACCTTTAATGCATCATGGAATACTGGTCCTCCTGGGTGATAGTAACAATCATCGGTTTCGTTAAATTCTTTTCCACACGCCTTGTTTGCACAGGTTGGCATTTCAAGATGCAAGTTTTTTTGGAAAGTTCGAGAACAGAGGGATTTGGTAACTTTGCGAAATTTTACGATTTTTTTTATTTAAAACTGACTTTTCTTGTAATATTAGCACTATTTTTAATCCGCATGCTCACAATGAGCGGGATATGATCACTTGGGTGATGTGGATTTGGGAATCCGACTGTATTTGCTGCGTAGCTTTTATCTACACCTCCTAATAAACCTGTGGTAATCAGGGACCCAGTGTCATACCATATATAATCAATTATACCTTTGAACATTGGTGTAAAGTTTGTGAATTCGAGATCCTCACAATATGAGTAGGCAGACTTTAGATTCAAATTATGTTTTAATCCTCTTTCTATAAAGTTGTGATAATTGTAACTACTGAGATCACCATGTTCCGGCGAGATGGAGCCTTCTTTCAAAAACTCTACTACTCCAGAATCTGGAAGTGAATTAAAATCTCCACATAAAAGTATTGATTGCGATCCATTGTAAGTTTTAGCCCACTGATTTGATAATCGCTCCACTTCTTCCACTAGCAATGCTGTCTGTATAACCTTTACATCCGAATAAGCAGGATCCCAGTGTAAATGTGCATTAGCAACTAGGATTTTTGCACCAGTTTCTTTGGACTCCAACAGTAATATCAACGCAATATTATCCTTTATCATTACTCGGTTAAGAACATCATCTGATCTTCTCAAATCTGGCCTAGACATTGCAACTTGCTGAAATTCAATTAATTTTTTTTCGAGTAATTTAAATCTGAATTAGGAATTCCTTACTTTTGTGATTTATACATAGTAGCACAACCATCGACTTGAACTCGATCTAGCTCTCCCATAGTTCTTGCACGAGATTTTGGGGAAAACTGCCCGTCATAATCATGCTGAGCCAGTTGCTCTTTGAAGAATTCATCATACTGCCTAGTTTCAACTTCCTGTGGTTAAAACAACGTACTTGTAAGCAAACTATATCAGCATTATAATTAAGTATCTCATGTATCAATAAATCTTTTCTATAATCCCAATTTAAAGCCCAATTAGGTGTATATCCATAGGTAGCAGGTGATGCATATTTTTCACACAGTGTATTATAGCACATAATCGTAAATGAATCTAGTATTAGATAAATTCTACCTGAAGAATTGTTGGTGTTTTCTTCAATTTCCAGCCACTCGCGATCGGCTGGTTGTGGTGGACCTACTATTACTTTGGAAATTACATGGACAAGTATCTCTGAGGTAGACAATTACATCTCTAGTTCCAACTTCATTGATCATGGAATTTATAGGTTCTCCAATAGGATTGCCTTCCAATCCAAGTAATTCTAGCTGGTATAACTGTCCGAATTCTTGTGGAATATACTGGATCTGATTATCAAACAACAAGAGCTCTTTTAGGGTAACCACAAGTCCCAACTCTACTGGTAGGACAGTTAATTTGTTTCCAGTAAGATTTAGATGTGTAAGACAAGTTAATTTGGATATTTCTGCCGGAAGAACAGTCAAGTTGTTGTGATTTAGATACAGTGCTGTTAGAAATTTATATGCAAATAATCCACTATTTAAGTTGTTGATCATCATCCCACCCATATCCAACGCTGTCCAATTGGACGTTACCGGCTGTGGAAGAGCAGTTGGGGTCAAATTCGCATCAGATCCTAGGTCTACTGGCGCAGGATTAGGATTGATAACAATATTACTATTATTCATTCTGCTCTGACTTGCGGCAATTCGGGCGTGATAATGAGCTGAAGATGACATTCTTGCTTTCTGAGCAGCTTCTATTTGTAGATAATGCTTCTGCCCTACATGACCCATAGTCCCAGAGATACCAGAAGAGTTGCCATTCATACTGCTATGCATGTTCAGCATTATCTGGTTATGGGATATGGAAGGGTTTGAACTTCTCTGAGTAAAATTAAAGTTTTGGTTCTGCATTCTGTTCGTACCGTACATCGTATGACTAGGGTATCCGTTTGACATTGTGAAGGTTTGGTTTCAATTTCTTTTCAGTTTTTTTCTTTTTGAAGGGGTTTGAGTTGGTATTTCGCTTATACTTTATCCGTTTCAGAGATGAGAATCGAAATGTTCGAATTTTGCAAAAAAACTGCAGCCACACTGGATTGCTCTTTCACTCATCAATCGCAGCAGACACGAAGCAATCATGGGAATCTAGCCTGGTAATTGGATAAATTATTAGCTGGCGAATATAACCATATCAAGCAATCAGCAAATTGGTTTTTATTTCCTTGGCTTGCCAGGGCCTTTTGCCTTCTTTGCATTAGATTGGGCGGGTTTGCTTTCAGACTGCGTTAGCATTTCTTACCTTTCGCTTCTGAGTTGCCGGATCTTTTGGGAGAACTTTGAAAAATCCATCTAGACGGCCTTGTGTAGATTGAGACTGGCTCTTTTTCATTCTCTGAACAGTCTTTCGAACCCTCTCTTCATTGAATTGCTTTTCATTGACTAGAAAGTCTACTATTCCTTCCTCGTCGGGAGCTTTCCATTTTAGCTGAATTAGAAACAATATACGTCAACGGTTGAAGGGTCAGTAACTTCTGGTTCTTTAAAGAGCTTTCGAGCCTCTTGATATGGCCAGTTTTCAGGCACTGGATACTTTTTAGGGTCAAGTGTTTTCAATATTTTTTCTATAGATCGGTGTTCCTTCATAAGCTGGACTGCACGATGTGGCCCAATGCCGCGAATAGAATCACAGTAATCGCACCCCAACAGAATACATAGATCAATAAATTCATCATGGGTGAATTCCAGACCTTCAAGAATTTTTTGAAAGTGGATTTCTGAAATTGGCATTTTCTTTGCTTCACTGAATGTAAGATGTCTCAATAAAACCGGAGCTCCAAAAGTTAGAGTGTCCATATCTTCACTTCCAACTCCATAGACCTTTTTTAGGAATATAATACTTTTCCTGCTTTTGCTAGTGCAGCGCATTGTGCCTCGGCTTCACAAGGAGCATTTATCCAAGGAATTCCCATCAAATCTAATAATTTCTGGCATTCCTGATTATGCTTATATCAGTAATAATCAACCTCTTTGGTAACTTTGACCGTTCTCCTACTGAATTTGTCTATATTTTCTTGATCTCCTGTTTCCTGGGCTTTCTCCATTTCCTTTGTAGCTTCCGCTCTCTTTATTCCACGCTTGGCCAACTACATTAAACGTGGTTACTTCTTCAGATTTCATTGCTGGTGGTTTACCATCAAAAACATAACAGGGTTTAATTCCGTTTTCGACCATTCGAACTGTACGATACAAAATCCCCATCAGATGAGAAGTAGTGTCCCCACTCTCATTAGTTAACTGATTCCCATCTGTAGATCTCACTGCAATAAGGAATTGATAGATTGACATGGATGCATCAATCGCAACTTTTCTCCCGAAATACTGAATTAATCCACCATTACATTCTTTATCTCGTTGGAGGCTAGAGCTGCGGCGGCATGGTCGCCAATCACTTTTGTTAACCCATGAATTCCCATAGATTCAACTGGACTTTTTTTTCTGAAATGTCTAGACAAATATTCAGAAGCAAGAAAACCAAAGTCCTCAGTTTGGCAGAGAGAACAAAGAAATTCGGAAACTATGAATTAATTGTCCCAGACCTGTCGTTTCGGCCAATCCAGCTCTGTGTACCAAAACATATTGCAAGACCGAATTATTCAGATATCCCAGCAATAGGCTCTGTGATCCATATTCATGATCAAAATGAAATTAAATCAATCCGGCAGTCTTGTCAATTAGCCAAGCATATATTAGACTTTGCATGCAAGACTGCAGAGGAGGGAATGTCAACTTTAGAGCTGGACAAAATAGTGTTTGAAGAAATAACTAAAAATGGTGCTTATCCAAGTCCCCTGGATTATCATGGATTTCCTAATGCTATATGTACCTCAGTTAATAATGTTATTTGTCATGGTATTCCAGATAATCGGAAATTGAAAACAGGAGATTTGCTTAATATTGATGTGACAGTATTTTATAGTGGATATCACGGGGATACCTCAAAGACTGTTGCCATTGGAAATGTGGATGATAAAGGTCTTCATCTAATGGAAACCACTCTAAACGCTTTAAAGGCTGGTATTGACAAAGTCGGACCAAACAAGCCTCTCAATCTAATCGGTAGAGTAATCGAGGAAATTGGTAGCAAGAATGGATACAGTATAGATAAGCAGTTTTGCGGCCATGGTATTGGTAAATTGTTTCACCAAGCACCATTAATTATGCACTATGATAACCCTGATGATACTTTGCTAGAGCCTGGAATGATCTTTACAATTGAGCCCATATTTAATCAAGGTAGCGATGGATTTGTCAAATGGCCGGATGCATGGACTGCAGTTACAGTAGATGGAGCTAGATCAGCTCAGTTTGAACATACTGTGCTCGTTACTGATGATGGAGTAGAAGTATTAACAGGATAACCCTATTCAATTTTCAATAAAGTTTTTATTTTGACAATCCATTGTTTTTCATATAATTCATAAAAGAAAAAACGTATGATCCTTCTATAAATCCTGTTCCTATCAGATCTGGACAACCATATGGCAAATTAATAGAAAAATCATCTTCCATCGGTAGACGAAGGTTATTTGAGATATCGTATGGGTCGTAGTCATCGTAGTCATTGTACAATCCCCTTGCACATTTGTGGTTTAGTGAAAAGTATAGTGCATCATCACTATCATTAGAAGGATCAAATTTTCCACTCTCTACAGTTTCGATGTGTTCCTCTTTCATATAGTTTTCAGTATAGTCATTTAATATTATATAGTATTTATCAGTCTTTTTCATGTACTCTACCATATCTTTACTATTTGATACTACTGCCTCGCTCATCACTGACACTTCAGGCAGAACATTTAATTCTTTATACAAATCTATATAATTTCCTATAGCACACACTCTAGCTATCAAGTAGTTCATTTCTGGATTTGACTTGAATAACTTTCTGCATGTCTCCTCGGATGGTATATCTGGAAACCAGATACAATAGTTTTTGTATATAAAAGATGTATCGTTGCACATTATTAATCTGTTGCTAATTTTTGACTTGATAAAATCTTGACTACATAGATCTAACATGGAAAAGTTTTTGTCTGATGACTTGACGAATTTTTCATAACACCAGTAAGCAAAGTCAGTGTTGAACGCTATCCCTCTATTCATACAAAGCTCCTGGTGCCATTCAAAATCATCATCCTTACTTTTGTCATTGTATTTTTTCATTAGATAATTTCCTCTAGTGACTTTTCATAGTTCTTCCAATCTCCATTATATAGGAAATACAATATCAGAGTGTGATTTCCATATTCTGGTTCTAATTCTCCATTAGCCATCTTGTAAAAACGAATCATTTCATTCCTGTCATAATTGAAATGCAGATGTCTTTTAGGTATTGTTATTCCTGTTCTAAACTTGTTTCTAAAGTAGC